>VZSZ01005143.1:12886-25470 GCA_013398815.1 Ibidorhyncha struthersii | reverse complement strand
ACACCCCCGGGCGGTGGGGGTGCGGCGTGGGGAGGAGAAACCTGCAGGGAAAAGAAGCGACGCCTTGCTATGTAGGCAATAAACCCCCAAAAGCACCAAAAAACAAACAAACAAAAAAGACTTAAAATAATTCGTAGTGGTTTTGGGAACTATTCGCAGTAGGCTTAGAAACTGGCAGTAACATACACAATTCAGTTTGGCTTCAAATGCCAAACTTTTGCTTTTCTGACAAAAATCTCCAAGATTTCAGCTATTTTCAAGAGGCCTTCAAAAATTTCAGTTTCCTTAGGCAAAAGTGACAAAGGACCAGTGCCAGATTTAAGAATCCCCTCCACACAAATTTAAATGTTACATCTTACCCCTTATAGCTGGAAATCGTTCTTAGTCCGTTTTGAAGCTGCTGGTGGTCACTCAGCGCTGTACAGCTTTCCCAGCTTTCACTTTAAAATAAACCTTTTACCTTTGGAAGCAATTTTGACACAAGACAAAGAAATAGGTCTAAGTGTGAATTATTCTATGTATCCATTCGCATACGGCTAACAAGTTGACACATAAGTTATTAAAACTTACACTAGAGATCAGCCATTGCTGAGCAAAGCAATAAAAGAACAGCATTACATTAACATTATCGTCTACACTTATGTCTAACATTATGTCTAAGTGACAACTTAGTTTGTAAAAAGCAGGGAGGACCAGTATTTTCCTTTTTTGAATCATCTGTACTCCTGGACTTGGCAACTTCCTTTTGTCAGCAAGTTCCAACATACATTATATGAAATGTCCTTTAATAGAATTTGTCCTACTGTTCTTACACTGTTGATCTATAAGGACTGAACACAGATGACAGGTTACAATCTTTTTGATAAAGCAAACTACAGCAAAAGGCATTTTAGGCCCTTCATGAGGAAAGGGGAAAATAGAACAGGGGGTCCCACTGCAAATAAAAAGATTTGGTTTCGATAAAAAAATAGAAATAAAAAAATGTAGTACCTTGTGTGGAAGCTGGTAGTAGGCAGCAAACCTCTTGTCAGTCAGCAAAACACTCTTTCTTAAATAGAATGCTTATTTTTAAATATTAAAAAAAGTATTGCTGGGGAAAACAATGCGAATACAGGAGCCAGAAAATGTAAGATTTTATTCAGCAGCTTGAAGATGGTAGAGAAAGTTCTGGGAATCATGAAATGCCAACCTCAACACCTACTACAAGACACGCAACACTCACAAAAAATTTATGAAAATAGAGTATTAGGAGACAGGGAAAATTTCTTGCAGGCTAAGAAATACAGACAAGTATTACTACTTATCTAAGTTTCTGTGTGGTTGTGAAGTAAACGAGAAGTTTGCCAACAGCAACAAAGGATGTTGGAAAAACTCTAGAACCCCGTGGCTTTACATTGAATTGGCACTTATTCCCATCTTCCACTAGTAGCAAATCAGAGAAACTTCTATCCTCTGATTCTACAAGCTAGGAGAAAAGGGAGCTTTTCAGTAAGAAATTGACTATACATGTTTTAACAAGCTCTTTCAAGATAAGGAAGATTCCAGTTTAGTCCAAAAGATGGAGGGGGTGGTGGTGGTGTTTGTTTGTTGGGGGTTCTGGTTTGGTTGTTTTTTTGTTTGTTTGTTTTTGTTTGTTTGTTTTTAATTTTAGTATAGGGACTATGAAAGAAATAATTAACTTTGGCTTAATTATGAGACTGAATTTAATTTTCTTGCAGGTTTTATGATTCAAATCTTCCCCGATTTTAGTGTTAAAATGTGGATTTTAGCTAACAAGTTTCATAAATCAAATCTTCTGGAAAAGGTGTCTGCATACGTGCAACCATATGACTTCTCATTTTAACACAAGAACGTATTTATCTATGAACTTGATGAGATAACACTGACGTTGACTACAGACTTCTCTCTTTTCTTGATCAAAGCCGCATGTGCCCTTGGTGGCGCATCTGCTCTCAGCAGCGCAGAGTCTAGTTGGAGTCCTGTAACTAGCAGTGTTCCCCAGGGGTCAGTACTGGGTTCAGCCTTCTTCAATATATTAATCAACGACCTGGATGAAAGGACAGAGTGTACCCTCAGCAAGTTTGCTGATGATACGAAACTAGGAGGAGCAGCTGACACACCAGAAGGCTGTGCAGCCATACAGCAAGACCCAAACATGCTAGAGTTGGGCAGAGAGGAACCTAATGAAATTCAACAAGGCCAAGTGTAGAGTCCTGCACGTAGGGAGGAATAATCCCCCGCACCAGTACAGGTTAGGGGTTGAGCTACCAGAAAGCAGCTCTGCAGAGAGAGACCTGGGAGTCCTGGTGGACAAGTTGACCATGAAGCGGCAACATACTGAAATGAAACTTTCTGCTATTTTTGGCACACAGCATTAAGTTTCCTGCTTATCTACATAGATGTTCTCTTTTGGACTGTCATTTTGTAACTACTGAAAGTGCTTTATTTGGCTGTGCCATCTTCCCTGTTTGTATCTTTTCAGAGAATTACTACAAAAATAACCTGACCTGTCACTTTGACCACATCCACTTTTCTCACTTTTTTTTTTTTTTTGTATCAAAACCAAGTCACTTGGTTTCAATTCCCTATGTCTCTTCTGTTCCCATCTCAGGATGCAAAGGGGAGTTTCCACTTCCCGAGGACTACAGCACCTGTCTCTACCTCCAAAATCTGAAATGATCAAATACTTTCATACTTCCTCCTATTTTGTCTCATATATCTGAAAGTAGTTCAGATATCCATTAAGCTGCCTCATTCTTCTAAGTCATTCTTCAAAGCTTTCTTTACTACGAGTCTTTTAACTATTATCTTTATACATATCAAAGCAAGTAAGGAAGTTTTTCATTAAGAACATGGACTGTTATGTTTACTAGTATGTTCACATCACATCCCAGTGGCAAATTCTACCCATCTATTTCTGGTCTAATACATGCTCTCTGTAAACTCTTGGTTCTGATACTACCCTTTTGCTTTTCACACAGCTTTGAACAGAATGGGGATCCTAGCACTCAAATGGAGTTCCTTGAAGTTACAGCAGGGGAAAAAAAAACAACCAACAAACCACCAAGTTTTTCTTCAGGTATACAGAACCATTCCATAAGTAAAAAAACAAACAAAAAAAAACCATCCTCATACTTTAGGTTGAGATAATTAAGCTAGTAAACCAGGACTAAAAGCTATACAGCATTTGGATTCATAACACTACCATACTCTGTTATCAATGACCCCATAAACTTACAGCGAGGCCAGTAAAACTTCACACACATCTCTAAGTTTAACTCATCTAAGGGTCCATTAACAGTGATGCTGAAAAGCTGATATCAGTATTACAAAAGTTTGACCTGTATTTGGAGATAAATTCTCAGAGCATTTTTTTTCTTTTAATAAAAATGAATTATTAATTTAAACTGAAAATCTTTGTGAAATCTTAATGAGAAAACAGTGTTTTGTTTCATGCTTGCACTTACAAAGAATCGTCAGCTGAGATTTCAGGTAGGGATAAATGGGAGACACAACGCTGGGAAAGAAGCTGCAGGTCACAAAGGAGAATCATAGATAGCCAACATTGCCTACTCCCATCCCCAAGTGCAAAACAAAAATGCTATTCTACTATTTTCTGTATTCCAATCTAAACTTCAGTTGCTGCTTCCCCCAGTGCGTTATGGCTCTAGCATCCCAGTTTCCTGCCTCTGCGGAACTCCTCACATCTTCACCTTCCTGGTGAAATCAACAAGCCGCTGTCTACCAAAAAAAACACACTGGCAGACCTGCAAAGTGTTAACTACTCATGCTGCACCGGGCAGGGGAAAGGCCCCCTCCCTGCCCCCCATGTTATATTGCTCAAAGCTTTCCCTTAAGTGGAAAGGAAAAGGTTTCAAAAATACAGACATTGCATCCTGCCTGCACTGAAAGAGCTTCGGTTCTTTACTTTTAAGTTCAAGCATTCACTTCAGAATACTGTATCCAGAATGTAATTGCACATATATTTTCACCAAGGTTTTATTTATTTAATAATTTATACTTCAAGCATAGCTCAGCAGTCAGCCATTTACTTTGAAAAGTACTTTGCCTTACTGCTAGGTACACTGTTTCCATGGAGACTTCCTCTGCTATGCTAGAGTGAACATTCTTAATGTTGTTTTCTTTTCATTAATATCACTTGTCTTACTTGCAAGATAGTTAACTCAGACCTGTACAGTTAAGACATTACCAGAAAGAACACCTAAGAGGGAATGTCCCGTAGAAGAGACTGCTGCAAAGAAAAGCAGCAACTTCTACAAAAAACTAGCACGTAACACAGAGAAACAATCTGTTGTGTAATTGGAAGAAGTACAGTTCTGCAACCTGATCCTTATATGAATGAAATCTATATTCCATATTAGTTTCAGTCTAGCATCATCAGTATTAAAAAAAAAGCCAGACTGGTGTGGATATTTAAACCTTCTTTGAAGCATCAACAAAAGCTCAACAAAATTTTGGTCATCTCTAAACACAGAATACACAAGGGGGTACACCTTTGTTTCCCTACATGCCACAAGGGACAGGTGTCCACATTTTATAAACTCGAATTCAAGTTTCATTGTGCCTAGAGATGTGAATTCATTTCCCTTAGTCCATATCTGACATTCACAATATTTTTACTTCATCAGACAAGGATGCCCCAGGAGACACCACAATCAGAAACTAGTTGTTCAACAAGAGGACCAGGCACCACCTTAGTAAGTTAGCAGGTAAGCCAATATGCATATGTGTAGACACTCCTACTGTAAATGGAATCACTCACAGCTTCTGTTACTATTCCTGATGCCCTTGAAACTTGGGAAGCATTTACTCTAACTCTGTAATTGGTGCCCGGGTTCTCATTTTTTTGTTGGTGGTTAAAACACATTAAAAACTATTCTTAAAGGGTATAAACACATGACTTGCACCTGAACAGAACATACTTGATGCTTCAGTTTCCTGCAACCAGTAAAGTGTTTATAGTCTACCAGATTTTAGCTTTCTAGGTTTTTTTCCCCCCAAGCAGATGGAGAGACACCGAAACATTCAAAAATATGCAGCCCCCTCCCCCCCCCAAAGTAAGTTCTGAACAACTGTAAATATAAGAAATGTCTTAGTTTTGCCTTGCAATTCTGTGTGTGAACCTTACAGATACAAGCTCCATGGTAAGTAACAAGCTGGAGTCACATTCATTCTACTTAGAACAACAGTAAAAAAGTGAAAAAATATGCCTTTCAGGACATTCCCCTAAGACAGTAAAATGCAGCTTATAGCATCCTTCAGAACTCCAGACCCTATCTTACAGTTGCATGCCACTTCTACTAGTCACATACAGTCTTACAAACTGATATACAAAGATAAAAGGTGCCTGTGTTCTTCGTGTCCCCGCAGCCCTTCACATACAGCTACCCCAAACAGCAAGCTTTGAAGACACTGTGTTTGCCCATAGTGTTATTTCAGTCCTCATAGAAAAACTTCATCCAGAGAGGTACAACTCTTGGTGTTTTTTTCCTTTAGCTCTCACGTTTTTCAATGTGTGTTTTTTATTGTCCATAGAACAGAACTGAAAATGATCCTGCCACAGCAGTCACATTTAATTCTGCACTGAGTTTTGCCCTTCGGGATCAACTCTTTATTTCTTCCTAACTTTTCTCCACTGAGTCCTAGTATGCAATTCATGCAATGTAATCCATGCAGTTATAGACACATGCTTCACTGGCACTAAATCCAGAATCTATTAATTTAAAAATCAGGGCAAACCAAGGCAACCCTAAAAGTCAGTAAGGGCTTCAATTTCCATCCGTAATGACTCCCAGGCACCTATTTTTAGATCATTAGTAGCTACATGCTGCCAGTGTTGAGCAGGTGACCTACCTCACCATTAGGTCCCACCTGAACCGACAAATTAAGTGAAGGAATGCCTACCAAATATCACCTTCACACGAAAGGCAGTAATTTGGTAACATCTTATGTTAATGAGTATCAAAGAAAATGAATGCTGACGCCCTTATTTTCTTTAATACCATTCGCACGTTCAAGATGCAAGTGACTGGCTGTCTCTGGCTGCTTGACAGAGATTCAAACTTTCCACACCTCTCCCAGGTGAACATGTGAGAGAGTAACATTTTTAAAGTGAGCGGGCTATGCAATAAATCCCAACATGCACTGTAGTAGTTCTAGCAATGGGTTTGGGGGAGAGCAAAACCTGTCTACCAAGTTGGGGTACTGGAAGGAAGAAGTACCAGGCTCTGATCTCTGTCTACAGATAATCAATTATTTCATCTTAAAATGGTAGCACTGGTTTCTTTCTGCATTATAAATACACAAAATACAGCCATAACTTTCTATTGAAAGGCTGTTGAACCTCCTCCCTAACTACATCACATGCTTTTTATAGATCACTCTATATTTAGCAAGATGCGATTTCCATCAGTACCCAAAACCATTATGAACTTGGTAATGAAATTCACAGTACAAAAAGTCAATTTCCAACCTTATATTTCATTTAAAAAAAATAAAAATCACACTGTGTAATGATGTTAATGCCTATCTGCCCATAATAACTTGTTAACTGGTATTTCTCTGGTGTTATAGGTATGAGATATCAGAAACACCTCAGTTACAGAAAAAGCCTCAAGTGGAAATTGGGTTACTTTTGATACCAAATACAACCACCACACAACAAGGTTTCATGAATTATGCTGGCCCTGAACAACTTGTGAAGCTGTACCTCAAGTTTACTTCTCACTTTGTATTAAACAGATAAATGAAATTAGTGTATGGAAACAGTTAGACCATTAGAAAAAAAAAAAGGTGCTTAAGGAGATACTTAAACATCACCAATTTCAATACCACATCTTACTGCCACCCAAAGAAATAACATTTGCTCTTACATAGGAACAAAAGCTTTTACAAACTGGAACCAAACTGCTTCCTGTTAATGAGCCAACCAGTCTTTGCTCAAAGCATATCCTGGATGAGGATCTTGGAATTGTGTGTGTTCCTGTATTGCCAACAGCATTGACATACATTTCATGGAAACTGTGTATGAGATGTGAGTGACTTGGAAGTCCCCCGCAGAAACAAGAATTAGACATTGCAGCATGTAAGCACTTTGAGAGGTTAACATACTGTTATCCACTAACTGTTCCAGAGAACAGTAAGGACAATACAAGCGTATAAGTTTAATCTTAGTACTACATGGTTGCAGTAGAATTTATAAACACTTAATACCTTAATATAATAGAAATATTAGGAATAACTACACAAAAAATGAACAAATAATATATTTGGAAAGTGTCTTATAGGCTTAGAGGAAAAGCTAAGGCAGTTCTCTGGTAAATACTGTACCTCTAACTACATTCCAGCCTTGTCTTCAAGTGCAACTCTTAGATGACTTTAGTATAAAAAAATTAGTTCAAAAAAATCTTAATTTTGAAAGCAAAAGAAAAAAAGCATGTGAGGGTAGGTGTTGGAATGATACCTTTTTTTGGCTTCATTTTGCTAGAATATATTGTTTGACGAAACTTTGCTAAGATAGCATGATTTATACAGTAATCAAAACTGACATGCAAGTTCTGATCAGCAGGGCTATTTTTGTTCTTTTGTCTCCTCCAGGAGACAGAAAGAAACAAAAATGAAGGGTGGTGCTACAGAATTTTGTTTGCATACTGCAAATGCTTCTCACACCCCCTCCCCTTTTTTCACCCCCAAACAGAACTTCCATCAGCTCATAACATTCAGCTCTGCAGAAATAGAATGCTATGCAGACTGCACTCACATGTAACTCTGGGTCACTACGTTTCATTTGCCTGTATCTTCTCAAACTGCTCTCTACCTCACTCTAATGCCGAGGGCTAAGCTGATTCTGCAAGGTTGTGTTCCCCATGATTTTGTCCTGCAGCACTATTGCCATCATAAGCTTCAGAAGTTTCAAGAACAAAGCATGGTAATACAATCCAGATAAGAAACAAGGCATGAAGGAAAATGGGAACATAGGGTGCCTATAGTAGTTCAGGATGGCATAATACAAATATTTTAATTAAAACCAGACAAACTGTAGTTTTAGCATAGTGAACAACAGCAACAACAAAAAAAAACAAATTCTACATTTTCCATTTCCCTAGAACACAGAAAGCATGTTCCATCTCTCCAATCATATTTTCTGGGGCCAACGAGTTGGAAGAAGTCATCACTAGAAGTTTCTAGTCTCATTTCTACATGTTTATCAAAGGCTTTCTCCAGACTTCTAGGACTAGCACTTTTTACAAAGTTGTCCATCCTATTCAAATCTCATGTTTATTAAATGTTCCTGCAATCACTGAAAGTGACAGCTAATGAGCACCTGCTCTTCTGTTAAGATATTATCATCTCGCTCTATCAAACTCCACTGCCACTAAATCCTTTATTTAAAAGTGTAAACAGCAGCACTTCCCTTTTTAAGTACGTAAGCAGTTGTGTGAGTCTTAGTTTGAAGATTGTCCACACAGTATTTGCTCATCTCTGCCTCTTTTCCAGAAATCGACTCTTTGATTATCCTCCCCCTCCTTTTTTTGGTCAGAAGAGCTGTCATCTGTCTTGCCTATATAATCCTACAGTATGGTGCAGGAATGCTCTCTCAGTATATTGCTACCAATTCTGAACTGGCACTTTGCAAAGGAGACCCTTATATTTTATCTTAAGCTATACAGGAACAGTGGAGTTTACACTTACTTAAGAACTAAGAGGGGCATTTACATAGGGGCTTAAAATGCAAGTTGGATGCATTTGGCTGTTTACTAAGTTCCTGATTCTGATTTTCTTTTTAAATTTCTGACTAGTTCAATACAGCTAGAACTGAATTAACTTGTTTTGGCATTATGTATAGTGACAGCTGCAAAGCATTGGAGCCACCAACTGTTCAAACATGGCAACAGCTACCTAACTTTTATTCCAGAGTAGTTTATACAAAACATGATGTGCAAAATAAGTTCTGCCACCACTGAATTTCCTTCATTACTTAAGACACAATATTATCATATTTATCCTATTAAAATTCTGAAAACTTTGTATTTGATAGAAAAAAATATGTGCATTTATCTCAAATGGTTATATTGCTACCTCTGAAGACATGACATGAACTTAATACCCTGGAAGCTCTTCCAGTTCTCCCTTCAATTAGTCATTCAAATTAAAGACAGTTACTGATAGAGGTATACAGCAGATACAGTTCCTTGTGTACCAGTTCATCACAATGAGTTTATACAAGCCTTTTATAAAGAATTTTACAGATTTATCACTGCAAACAATTATATCCATAATTTTCAAATACTTATTGGAAGTTGATTAATAAATTAATCAGTATAATGGAGACAGAGTCACTTCAGAGTATACTGGTAAAAAAACCTACGATTCGCCTGAAGTATAACTCAACACAATAGCCAGTATTTTCCCTTGATTTTTAAATTTCATCTTGAACTTTCATTTTCAAATCCAGACATGCATTTGTTCCCCCTATTTCATTTCCTCACAGTGCTTACTTTAACCATAGATTTGTCATTGAGCTGTTCCAACCCAGGTGAGGCAGCCAGCTGCCTCAGCTGTTCCAAGCTCTGCCAGTTCTGTGGAGTGCAGTGCACCATTAGTAAGTTTGCTGACAATACCAAACTGGGAGGTGCTGTTGACTCTCTTGAGGGAGAAGAGGCCTTGCAGAAGGATCTAGATAGACTGGAGCACTGGACAGTCAGTCATCGACAACAAGAAATTTAGCAAGTCCGAGTGCTGTATTCTATACCTAGGACAGTAATGCTGGGCACAAGTACAAACTGGGAGAGGAGTGGCAGAAGAGCAGCCCTGCAGAAAGGGATCTGGGGGTACTGGTTGACAACAGGCTCAATATCAGTCAGCAGTGTGCCCTAGCAGCCAAGAGGGCAAACCATATCCTGGGGTGCGTCAAGTACAGTATCACCAGACAGTCAAAAGAGGTGATTTATCCTGCTGTATTCAGCATTGGTGCAGCCTCACCTTGAAAACCACATGCAGTTCTGGGCCCCACAATTTAAGAAGGATGTGAAGGTCCTTGAATGCGTCCGGAGGAGGGCAAAAAAACTGGTGAAAGGGCTGGAAGGCATGTCCTATGAAGAGCAGCTAAGGACTTTGGGCTTGTCTAGTTTGGAGAAAGGAGGCTGAGGAGCAACCCCATTGCTCTCTACAGCTTCCTGAGGAGGGGAAGTGGAGAAGGAGGTGCTGATCTCTCTGGGATCCAGTGACAGGACACATGGGAGCAGTTCAAAGCTGTGCCACAGAAGGTTTAGACTGGACATTAGGAAGCATTTCTTTACTGAGAGGGTGGTCAAATACAGGCATCCTAGAGAGGTGGTCAATAAAGTAAGTGAAGTAATAGCTCAAGCATTTAAAATTTTTATAAAAGAACTGAGGCAGACTGCAGAACAAGAAGAAATATCTTATTAGATATGAGAAGCTTAATGACACAAACCTTTCTTCAGATATTTAAGCTATCCCAGTTCTGCTATTATTGTATGACCACCTAATTTCCTGATGGAGAAACGACTCTTCCATGAGGGTATAAGGGCTGTGGCAAGGTCATACTACAGCTCTGTTCATTCAGTATCCCAACTGCAATATCAGTTCCTGTAACAATTCCCCTCCGTGTCCTTCCAAGCATCTGAGACTTCAGAACTACCTGAATTACTGGTCATGCTTTCTTTAAACATCCCTTAATGTATTCCCCCCACCAGTTTTGGCCAACTGCACCCCCCACCACTCCCAACACATTTGGGCATCTTTAGACATTTGCAATCCAGCTAAGGCAAAACAGCTCACCCTGCCGATGTTTCAGGATTATCAAAAAAGAGAAAACCCTTATGTGCTTCCAGGTTCAGCACCTGCACTGTCCACAGCTGACTTCAGCCATCAGAAAACGCATTCAAGTAAAAATAGCTTCTTCCCCTCCCAAACAGGTTTTCCAGGAAGAAATGAAGTTTCATAGACACCACCAATGAGAATGAGAAAATACACATAACGTGCTGATGTTTTGTCAAGCTACAGTGGTTCCTTCTCCATTTCCTGATCATTTGTAGCAGGTATTACGCAGAAAGTCATTTTACTAACCAACCTGTTCTTTGCTCTACATTGTGTGGACATAAATATATACTAGCTTTTGTATATTGGTAGCACTCCCCACATGCACATTTATGCACACAGAAGGTATATATACCTATACAGACACACATACATATATCATAAGATAGAAAGAGTGTAGACTAGGGAAATAAGAAGCAGCTGTGAAGAAAGAACATTTCCTGAAGTTTGAAGAAACTAGGAAAGATCCTGGTTTGTTTATAACACATTTCTCAGGCCCCTCAAAGACAAAGATGCAATGTCATTAATTAGTTTTTGACCTTGTAGGCCCAGGGAAAGGCTAGCCCTGGAAAAAGAGTCAAGGGAAATTAGAGAAATTTAAGAGTCAGAAATTGTAAATATCTGTAGGTTTATTAAATGCATCCCAAAACGTTCTTTGGAATCCACAGTATTTATTAAAATTCTGACTAACATACAGCAAGTTTAAATTAACATTTTAAGCAACACTATAAAAGGCTGCTAATTGTCTATACATGAAGTGGGATGGATAGCTATAGGTAAGGGGAACACTAGCACTTTTGCAATGACAAATTCTAACTTTATAGAGAAGCATGGTTATGGTATGATTGTAAGAACAGAAAAGATAGTATGAAAAGTTAGCACCGCTTAGGCCCAGTAATTTACTTCACTTGAAGCTTGCTGAAGGTGAACTTCCAAAGTTGTATTTGAATTTAAAAATGGGATTCCTAGCATCTTAAAAACAAACAAATAAACAAACCCAAACACAGCAGTGATTCAGGAAGAAGATTCTCTACATACACTTTTTAACCTCAGTCCTGGAATCCTGAAGTCACAACCTATGGGTAAGAGATATATACCTTTATTAAAAAATGTAAACAGTATACACCTCCATACAGTGAATAAAGGACCTTCCAATCTCCAGCCTTGACTCCCGTTACTCATATTTGTTGTGCAAGTTCTATATACAAACAAAAAACCACCTGCTCAAAGTACTGGACAACCTGTGATTGGAATGTGACAATTTGACAGCTGTAAAGTACAAGCTATCTATCAAACGTTTCATCAAAAGGATTGATCATCTTAGAAGTAACTGGTTTTCATTAAATAAAAGTAGGTCTATTACAACAAATACTATTCACATCTTTTTAGGTTCATCTCCATGGATCAGAGAGTGTTTTTTGGAACTATATATCAAAAAAGCACCTGTTTTGTCAAAGTCCTAGTGTTTAATCTGTGAGATCATAGCTAAGTATCTCTGAATTAAATTTCTAGTATCCCTGGACATGTTAGTTGGGAAGACTGGAAGCTCCTAAGGCACTCAGGTTGAAAGAAACACATTAGATAGCAGTCAGTTGTGATTTTACCTCTTTATTAGGCTGCCTAAATGAAGGAATCTGAGCATCACTCCTAGGTCTGAAGACCTAATGTACATTTTGCTAGAGGCTGTTCAAAATAAGAAATGCGACAAGTACTCCTCTTTATGA
>VZSZ01005142.1:8276-22017 GCA_013398815.1 Ibidorhyncha struthersii | reverse complement strand
TCCAACCCTGACGATTCTGTGATTCTGTGTGATTCTGTGACCATTTATTCTATTGAATTGTTTTAGGTCCCAATTCTATGAAAACTTAGAAAATAATGAGAATTTCACTTATCTCAAGAGCTTAATGGAGGGTTACCATGAATTTTGCTGTAAGCAGTATCAGTCCTCTACAATAGGATTGTTTTGCAGTTTTGTTCCATGGGCAAATTTTAACTTCATGTGGCATATGTAGCTTCTGTACAAATTTCTAAAAAAAGAAAAAAGCCCACAAACGAAACCTTAATTTTCACCTCCAAAGAGTAAAACTTGTGAGATCTTAAGCCAAGAATAACTGATTTTCTTTCTCAAGGATGATAGACGTATGCTATGGACCAGCATCACTGTTGGCAACTGTATCTTTCTAGTTCTGTGGGTGCCTATTTTTTCAGGTGTGTTGGCAGCACAGAGAAAGAGATGGAAGCATTGGATGAGAGAGGAAATGTCAGCTCAGACTGGAGCTCTTGTTGATTCATGATAATTTTTGTGTGACTAAGATTATGAAAAACTGATTTTTTCTCATGCCACATGAAATAAAGTAATTGTTAATTTCTTCTTTTGAAGAAGAATATTGTTATTAGAGGACGGTGTCTGTACACCATTTTAAAGAATAATGAGCTTTACTGTAAGACTGGACTGGTCATCTTTTTCTAAATATTGTGTCCTAGTTTATACATAGTCAATTCAAGGAAAACCTAAAGGTGCGTGTTACGTCTGAACTCAGATTTGATCATCCTAACGATCATTTCTGGTTTCATATCTGTACCGTACTGCTAGTCCCAGCAAATTCATAAAGGCTCCTTCGGTTTGGAGGGCTTATACCTTATCGAGTTCTACAAGGCCCAAGGGTAAATCTCAAACCTGTAAAACAAACTGGGAATCATAGTATCAAGGGGATTTATAAAACTGTCAAGGTGAATTGATCATTAATGGCAATTTTTCTAAAATACAAGTACTATATGAATGCAATTCATAGACAATATGTCATATGAAAATATATATTAACGCAATTAAAATCTAATGAATTACAATTCAGTTTAATTAAGGTCTAATTACTCATCTAGATTTATGTAATTGAACCTGAAATTAATGATGGAGGTTTGTTTCCATCATGTATTTGTTACCTCAGCCGGAGCAACTCCAGTCACAACAGCAAAGCAGCTGGGATTTCAGTTTTTTTCTAAAGATTTAGCTGTCTCTGAGTTCATGAGAATTATTGCTATACCTTCCTTCCATTTATAATGTTGTTTCCCAGAGATGATCTGTATTTTTCAGTGTGGTTGATGTGATCTCATTAGCAGTCAGAGCTCCTTCATGAATTAATTTTTCCCTGTTTTCAGAACTAAAATTCAGTTATTTCCCCTTTCCTTACACCACGTATTTATCCATGAATTCTTCTAAAGTTATGAATAGACTTTTGGAAGTGCTTGGGCAGTAGCAGCTCTTCTAGGAATACTTCCAGAGCTGTTGGATACTGAACAATTCCAAGCTATGTCGTCTAGATTTTTAACAAGGAAGAGTAGTCACCTGAAAGACTAAAGATTCATCAGAGGCTGCAATAGTTTTGCCCTGTGTCTGTTTCACAGTCTGTCCAGCAGCAATGACGCTCCATTGCCAGAAACACAGGAACAGTACATCTGCTGTTACTAGGTGTTTGTGTTTAACATCTGTTACTCTTTTATCTAAAAGGATCTTCTTCATTTCCCTCATTTCAATGGAAATATATATATATATAAAAGAAAACCTCTTTGAACATCTCTGTCCATTTTACCAAAGTCCATTCATATGGAGAAATGCTCACAGAGAAGGTTATAGTTGTTTCCCAGTCAGGAGTACCAAGCTGTTCCTCATTAAACAACTGTCCAATTTGGATTAGTCACTAATTTAATCTGAGGTGTATTTTTTTCAGTGGCATAGGACTCCCCAGAAGAAATCTGCACAATATTAGGCAACTGTGCTTTGAGTTGTCCCTGCATAAATGGGAGAAAAGATAATGCCGATGAGCTGAGATCCTTTTCATTTCATAGGTTCATCTGTAATCCCTATGTTACCGCATGCAAGCACAGTAAATTTGCAAAGGTAGATAAAACCAGTACCGAGGTTTTGTTGTTCCTCCCACCTCCACAGCCATTAACATCCACAAATGGCCACACTCATCAGCACTGCAACTGTGTCCTAGCTGTAATCTTTCCTTTCTTATGATATAGAAGCTAGACTGGAAAAGCACGGGTAAGAATATAATACACATCATTCCTGCTTAGGCATGGAGGCAGACCACACATTCAGACAGTCTTTTCCAACTCTAATATTCATTAAACAGATTCTACTTAAAAGCATCAGCTGATAAATCAGGAACGCAACACCTTACCTTACCTTGCCAGTTTTATACACTTATGCCTACATGGGATAGCTAGAACAGATTAATTTAGGATGTGAATTTAAACAAGAGAAAGCATTATCTCTTAATATACTTTCAGCACAGACTTCAAAATATATTTTTAGCATGGAAGAAGAGTATCAACAACATAGGTCTGAGCTGAGCATCATTAACTAAAAGGAGGACAGCTTCACTTGACTAGGGTGCTAATAAAAATCTTAGTGTTATATACTTTGTTCATGAGCTTAGTATTAATTTTCTTGGGCCTTATATGTGCCATGCAAGACTGCATTTTTCCCAAGCTTCCTTGTGACAGTTCTCCATAAAAGCAAAAGGAAATCAGCAGATCAGGCTTTTCCATGATCTATCATGTGATACAAATGCACTTTACCTTCCCAAGAATTAGTATTCTCACTGATAAAACCAAATAACAATATTCTGCGTCATTCTGCTTTGAGATCTCCAGAAGATGATGTACCATAAAAATGCTAAGAGCAATTGTTGTATTTTACTAGTGGATCCCAGAAAATGGTCCTTGAATCACACAGATTAGGTAGATATTGCAACCTTTAAGCACCTTGTCCTCTTGTATAGAGTTATGTATCATGTTTCATTGCGTCATTCTCTGCTTTTCTATGTGGTGTCCTCATGCTAGACAAACTCCAATGGTAAACAGGATTGCTTCATTCAAGTTTAAGCAAAGGAAGAGAGAGGAATCTCAGGGCATTGGCACTGCACCATCCCCAATAACCATTTTGTATAATAGAAAAATTCCACTTTCAGAGAACTTTTCTTCATAGCCCACCTCTAGCATTGCATTGGCTACACTTCCAGTTCCTTTGAGCTACCTGAATTTTTAATGCACCTTCAACACAATCATTCTTGATAGAAAGTTTATGTCCAAAAAGCAACATTCAAGAGAGATTCTGCTGAAATAATTTCCCCTACTCTGACAAGCTGAGAGAAGAACTTCTGATCAGTTCTTCAGGGTGCATCCTCCATGGGAAAGGGGCTTGGAGAGCAGAGGAATCTTGCTGGCATTCATTGTCCTTGCTTTAAACGATTCAAAACCACCACCATAGGAAGATCCTGAACCATCAAGTGAATAGAGCTAATACTGGGGCAGAAACAACATTTTTTTTTAAATCTTTTAATTGCAGTTTCTGGGGGGTTTAATTACAGTTAAATATTTACATAAATACATTTAATTCTTTTATTATTATTACTATTGAATGTTTAATTATCTTTGTAGATGATAGAGTTAAATTATTCTTTTTCTTAAACCTCTTTTTCCTAACAGTTGTTATCGGGCAGTGAGCTCACAAATGGACGACAACAATCAACCTTTTTATGGGGTGAATTGACAACTGTCAGCGAGTCTATTACTGAGGCAGAATTACGGAGTTCTCGGAATGGAGGCGTGTGCTCTCCATCCCAGTGAAAGGGCTGTTTTGGGAATGCTGACACGAAATGCCATCTCACTAGAGAATAATCTCTTCTGGCAGGCAATAATCAAAACCCTTTGGCAAGCAGCAAGAAGGATGTTTAAATGACTTCTGACTTGGAGAATAAAAGCTGCTCATGACTAATCTATTTCCAGAGAAAAAGCGACACAGGGACTCAAAAGCAAACACCCCACAAATCCTCGGTATGATTTTCAGGTAGAAGCAGAGTTCTGTCAAGTCTGTGAAACTGCCATATAGGCAGATTCGGGAGCATTTTAAGATAAGAAAATACAAGGGGTTAGCAATAAGGAGTTAGTCAAGATAAGAAAGTTTGCGTTATCTTTATCCTATGTCTCGATGTAACATTCTTTGCGTTTCACACTTCAGAGGGAGTTATGTAACAGTTACCTTCATTTTAGAGATGCTCAGAAAGCCCTAATATACGAGAGATTCAGTAGAAGGGCCTCCCATGCTTACACGCATACAGAAAGAACCAACTTCCAGCACTCTTTCTGCATGAAAATCCCCTTGATTAAATGTGTAGTCATAATGGCATATAGATCAAAGTGCTAATCATCTTGGCTGACAGCACCAGTGATGCAAAGCACTAATATTCTAACCACCGTTCCCTTTGAAAAATGTCCTCTCTGCCTGAAACACAGACATGCTTTGCATTCACCGGTTTAATGTGCTTGGAGGTTCATAAAGCTGGGCTTCTATCTTACAAGTTTTTCTTGGCAGATGTCTATCAATCAGTATCTTTTCATTAAGCTGGCAGCCACTGTAAGAACCATTTAATCTCTGAGCAGTTCTGTGCTAGAGAAGCTGTCCTTCAGTACAGCTTCTTGTAGAGGTCCCTGTACCAAAAGGTCCTTGTAAAAGAGCTCATAGCCCAAAGCTCTAATTCTGTAATGATTTCTCTGTCCAAAGATCCCTGAACCAGTGAAGAATTTATTATGTTGGCCTCTCCCCATAAGGAGGTTTCAGGAAAATGGGAAGCAATGATAAATTAAGCAATCTGGGATGCAGAGCAACAGTCAGTGAAGGAAAAAATAGGAACATATTTTTACACATTTAAAGTGAAAAAAAAAAGGGAACTAACTGCTCTTAGATATTTTCATGGAAGTGAGATAGAGTCAGTGATAAACTGGCAGGCATACTGGCAAAGTACTGTATTTTTCAGTATTGGGTTTCTAAAGGAGTTTAAAAGGCACAGCGCTAAACTGGCCATCAGCAAGGCTCGGAGCTTCTGGAAGACACTGCCGTGACTAGGCCTGTGAATTTAGTTAGCTTGAATTCTTCCTGCAAGTGTTTCATGACAAAAAGTTCAAAGGTATTTCCAGAGCAAGGAACAAGCCAGAAGAAAATAAAAACATGAAAAGATTAAAAGATTCTGTGGATAGGAAGATTGCTATGTATTCACTAACGGTCTGATTATCAAGATAATGAACGGCTGTATTGTCATGGGGCTATTTAGTGTATATGAACATTGCTATGGTTTAATAATAGCCAATAAAGAAGCCAGTAGTACTGCTACAGCCACAATTGTCCAAAGATATGTGTGAAACTAGTTTGTGTTGAAGAAATAATATCTTTTATCAGACCAGCTGACAGAGCTAGAAAAAACACAAAGGGTCTTCTCCAGATTGGAAGCAGAAAATTTTCAAATTGGATGCTGAATAAGAACAAGTGATTTCTGCTAAACTTCTCCTATGCTGATTGATATGACCCAATTCTGATAAGCACATGTGGAGCAGAGTGAGCAGTTTGCAAGAGAATAGGTGCTAGGGTCATTAGGTCTAAGTCTTGGAGAAGAGCTAGAAATATCACCTAAATCATGTGAAATATTAAGGAATTACTTCAGGATCAGAAGAGAAGGAAGAAATTTTATTTGTTGCATCAACAAAACAATATCTCTGTGGGTCTATGACTTTAAGTATTTGGCAGAGTTATGAGTTTTAGTTCCCAGGTTTGTCTTTTGAAAGTATTTTACAAGTTTCCTCTGAGTATAAGTACTGAATTGTCAAAGATGAAGTAGCTGCTCTGTGAAAAAGTTTTTCCCAGTGGTAGCTGTGTATTTATGTCCTGCATCGATTGCATGTGTGAATTCATTTTAGTACACAGCAGGTGTGTTGTTTTATCCAAGTAATTTCAAGGATGCCATTTTGTGCACTAGATGAAATTCTGGAATGCACATGTTTAGATGTTTATTGTGAGAAGGAACACTTTGATCTATGTTGCTATGCACTAGCAAATAGGATAACCAAAGATCAACATGCTTGCCTCTAGAAAAACAAGTTCCCTAAAAAGCCATGATTTACAGATACTGCAGTGCATTTGATGTGCAAAGAACACTCACAAAATCCTCTTAATCAATCTAAAGATGATGTTCACCAAAGAAAGGGTATTCTTCTAAGGAAATAAATCACACCTGAATATTGTTGTGACATACTACAGTACAAAGTAAACAGAATACAACAAAACCCAGTGACCATTCCCTTCTGCATAGACCAAACATTTTGCTAAGCAGATTTCAATGTGTATTGGGTTTTAAAATGGAAGTATGCACTAGGCTGGAGCATGTCCTATACTGCAAGCTGTATAATCAAATCATTAAACTTGTACAACCTATTGTTAAAAGATATCCACCCAGAACACTCTCTGCCTCTGTCACCCTCACTACTCTTCCAAGCCTTCAGGTACTTGTCCACAGCTTATCAAACTTCTCATTGATAGCAAGCTTTCCATAAACCAGCATGCATCATACAAATGAAAAAGCTGTCAGCAAAATTCCACAGGCACCACAAGAAATGTTTCATTGGAGCCAGGCTAGGTTCCTCTACTTGGATAACCTCGACTCCAAGTTATTCTCCTTTTCTGTGTTATTCTTCTTCCAAACAAACAGTCTGCCCATGTTTACCCTTTCCCCAAAGGCCCTGGTTTTGTTGACTCTTATTTGGTGTACATATGATCGATCTCTAAATTCCTGCCTTTGTCAGCAGTCCCATCAAACTAGCATCCTCCTTGTGTTCTCTGTACTTGTCACGTTACTATATTGTTCATAGCATCCCATGGAAAAACATAGGAGAAAGACACTGTCTACACTGTTGTGTAGATCAGGTTACAGGTTTAGCAGATCACTGAGGTTACGTGAGATGAATTGGGCTTTATAGTCTTTTGCTATAACACATAAACAGTCACTGGAAAAGGGTGTCCTGGGCAACCAAACATCCTTTTGATCCGATGTTTCAGTGATCTGTTACCATATATGGTTTACCTTTATTGTCACACAACACTTGACATCACATAGCTCCTTTAGTATGAACCCTTCTTAGTACAACCATTTTAACTGGAATGCTGCTGAGCACATTTTAACTTATAATGAAATAAGGTGAAGAATATTCTGATTTTGAGCTTCAATTCAATGAGAAGTATTAGAAGGATTATGAAAAACCTTCTCCTTACAGCATCAACATGAAGATAAAAATATAACAAGGTTTTACTGGAATCGCAAATAAACTTAACTCAGATACAATTTAGGAGATCAAAATCAGGGAAGACAACTGTTTGAAACACAGGAGCAACAAGGAGGGACATTACCTTAGCAGTTAATGTAATACACAGAAGACATTGAACAGGTAGGTTACCTGGAGGCATCTTTATTAAACAAAAGAGACTAAAATTTTCCAACAGAAAATGTCCCATGCAAGTCACTTTCCTCCTGCAGTATCGTGTACCTTGTATTACATGATGTCCAAAGAAGAGCAAAGAAGCTGCTGAAGGGTCTAGACCGCAAGTCTTATGAGGAGCAGCTGAGGGAACTGGGGTTGTTTAGCCTGGACAAAAGGAGGCTGAGGGGAGACCTTATCACTCCTCTGCAAATACCTGAAAGGAGGTTGTAGCCAGAGTAGGTGGAAGGAGGCTGTGATCTGGTGGGAAGTCAGTGCTGGAGCAGGCTCCTGGCAGGATCTGTGGACCCATGGAGAGAGAGGACCCCATGCTAAGCAGGTTTGCTGGCAGGACTTGTGACCCCATGGGTGACCCACACTGGAACAGTCTGTTCCTGAAGGACGGTACCTGGTGGGAAGTACCCACACTGGAGCAGTTTGTGAAGAACTGCAACCCATGGGAAGGACTCACATTGGAGAAGTTCATGGAGGACTGTCTCCTCTGGGAGGGACCCCATGCTGGAGCAGGGGAAGAGTGTGAGGAGTCCTCTCCCTGAGGAGGAAGGAGTGGCAGAGACAACGTGTGATGAACTGACTGCAACCTCCATTCCTTGTCCCCCTGCACTGCCTGGGGAGAGAAGGTAGAGAAAATCGGGACTGAAGTCGAGTCTGGGAAGAAGGGAAGGGTGGGGGGAAGGTGTTTTAAGATTTAGGTTTTTTTGTCATTATCCTACTCTGATTTGATGGATAATAAATTAGTCTTCCCCAAGTTGATTCCGTTTTACCCATGATGGTAATTGGTGAATGATCTCCCTGCCCTTATCTTGACCCATAAGCCTTTTGTTATATTTTCTCTCCTCTGTCCAGCTGACAAGGAGGAGTGGTGGGCACCTGGCATCCAGCCAAGGTCAACCCACCACAGTTGGATATTAGGAAAAAATTCTTCATTGAAAGGGTGGTCAATCATTGGAACAGGCTGCCCAAGGAAGTGGTGGAGTCACCATCCCTGATGGTATTTAAAAGACATTTAGGTGTGGCACTTAGGGACATGGTTTAGTGGTGGACTTGGCAGTGTTAGGTTAACCGTTGGACTCAATGATCTTAAGGGTCTTTTCCAACGTAAATTATTTCTACTATTCTATGATTCTATGTTCTACTCGATGTCAATACCTCAGTGTCCCATGTTCCCATCACGCAGGATGGAGAAAAAAAAATAAAAAATTATTGCAGTAGATGCAATAACCCATTTCTTGAATACTCGTTTTAGCAAATACAGATTTTGTAGACTAGGAGCTTACAGCCTGCTGCTCTGTCCAGGCAGAGTGGCACTCTTTCCCACATTCAGGAGAAGGTAGTGCACTTTGGAATTTAGTAGCAAATGCAATGAGAGGAAGAAGAACAGTAGTCAAATCTTGGAAAAGTGAAAGATTTTCTTTCCCCTTTTAGTCCATGCAACTATTCCCTATTTTTGAGTCTCATCAGAAGCACAGTGTGGTGAAGTCCAATTTGGACTGCAATTTGCTGCAATTTATAGTTAGGAGGCCAGTAAAAATGTGAGCTTTCTGGACAGTTAGTGACATTTTATTGTTCCAGCAGCACTGTTTGTCTCCCTGTAGGCATGAAAATAATATAGGGTATGTAGCGCAATTCTTGTGCTCTTACCTAAGCTCCTGTAGAAGGTCTGATTGAGATATCTCTATATTAAGGTTAGTAACCAGCCTTAGAGAGAGCTGGAAACTGCTCACTACCTTCTCCCTGACATAAAAAGGCAAAATGATGTATTTTAGAAAAGTGTTGACTTGAAGTATTTCTTGTTTGTAAGTGAATAAATACAATAACTGCCACAAAACTACCAAGTTGTAATATTTTCTGTGTTGCAATCTGTTTTCCTTCTGCAGCTCTCTGTTTTGCTAGATTGGAAATTCAAGAGTCAGTTTCCACTCCAGTTACAAAGAGCAGAACATTTATAATATTAATTTATTTTTCTCATTCCAGTGTTTTTAGGAGTTTAGATCAAGAGGGTTCTTTGACATTTGCTTGCATATGTCTATCAGAAGCCATAAATAAATTCAATGTGACTGAGACCTTCATCATTTCTGACTACTCTGGTTTCGCAATAAAAACAATCATAACATGCCTGGAATATGCAATATATAACATGCCTGGAATAAATACGGAGAACATTTAGTTTCTCAACCAGTCCTGTTTAGGCAAATCAAAATGTTGATTTCTGGGAAGCATGTTGCCAAGTATCATTTTGTTGAAGCTTGATAGAGGACTGACCAATACTGCAAACAAGATCAAGCAGAATCTACCTATCTAGTCATCACAATAAATGTAGGTTAATTAATCATTTTATTTCTACTGGAAGGCAATTCCAGAATCTCACCCCTCTAGTGGCTAGTAATATATGTATTTTCTTTTCAGTCTAAGTATATAGTTTCTACTCATCTTGTTCTTGAACCAATACTGTCCCTTAGCTTAGATAACTATTTCTCCTTCAGTCGTGATACCCGTCTGATATGGCTAGACAAAGCAACAGATTTTGTATGGACCTGTCCTGTTCTCAGACTTTGCTTTGGGGATAAATAAGCCACATTCTTTTAGTCTTGTTTGTCTGAGAGGGTCTTTACATTTGTCCTCATATTCTTTACCGTTTCCAATTCCATCTTTCATGAAAATGAGGGTTTACCAGATCAGACTTCCCACCACCTTGCATTAATTATATTCTCCCTTTCTTCATTGTATTAAAAATTGGTCTCAGGTTAAATGTGAAGCTAAAGCTGGAAATTCATTTTCTGTGAACTTTTCCAATAATTAATCTTTGCTCAATCACTTGTTCAATAGTAGAAGAGCAAATTGTTCTGAACTGGCAAATACAATCACAAGTTTCCTTTAGGAAAGGGGAAACTTCTGCATTGTAAACCAGACAGGCTTCCTTAACTTCAGTCTGTCACCAATTCTGGCCTCGCCAAAGCTCTTTCTGAACAAATTAATTGCTGCATGAATTTGCATGTACTTCTCGATACTGGCATGTAGTAAAGCATGAAGTAAATCCTGGAGACAGGACCAACAGACTGACAGGTTTAAAAATTCTGGGCATTGTTTAAAACTTACCTTTTGTTAGAGATCAGTATTGCTAGAGGATAGAGAAACCTGATCAAATTATTGTATACTGGATTAAATTTGGGTTAATTCTGCTAAAAGAATCACTCCATATTCCACGTGGGGACGTCAAGGCTCAGTCTTTTTGTCTATCAAGATCATGGTGTTCAAAGGATTTGGTTTTGTAAGTTAATTTCCTGATTACAACTTTGATTTGACTATGTCATCAGACTTCAATTTCTACGTCATTTTGACCTTCTAAGTTGCAAAAATTCATCAGAACTGGAGTAATATAAAATTGAGATGGAGGGCAATAACTATCTGTATGAACGTAGGTATCTGATTCTGTATTCCTAATATACCTGCAAGTTTTATTAGTTTGCCTTTTTTTGCTTTATTAGTTTGCTTTTTAAATGAAAACTACTTCTTAAGTGAGAACTAATGGAAAAAAATATCTATTTCTTTGCATTCTTGTACATGTGATGGCCCGATAATGGTACGTTATGATACATTGTAAATAGTTTTTGAAATTTTAGTTGATATACACATTCTTCCCTCCTCCACAATCTGTTCTCTCTTTTGACTTTTATCTGTTAAAAAGGTCAGCTAAGTAATTTAGTCTACAAGCTGAGGCAATAAATGGAACCATTAGAAGTAGCAAAATTTGTATGAGACTAGTTTATCTGTATGTCTACTATGTGTTTAATGCAATGACCTTTCCAGACAAGTAGTTTCAAAAAGACATCCTCCAAAATGAAAACTAGATTCCACAGTATCATTTTCATTTGCACATCTGCTACCATGGCTTTTATTCACACGATGCTGATGAATTTTTCTTTTTTTTACCTGTATTTTTAAATTCAGGCTTGAAGTAAAATATCACATTCATCAGACGAAACAATGAAGATGTAGGTAGTTTGTATCCGGCTGGATGATCATGGAAGGTGTGTGTAATTCATAAAACTTCAGTAAATCCAAGGATCAACATAGGATCTGAGAGCTTCCCAGATCCACAGCCTTGTTCCAATTCGGAACATAACCCCCAAAAAATCGAATGAAGGTGAGACACAATAGATCCAATAACACTGGAAATGTTGCAGATTGTTTGTAACAGAAAGAGGAAGCTGTTGGATCCTGTTATGTCACAGGTGTAAAACAGCAATGACACTGACAAAAGAAAAACTTTTAGAAAGTCAGTGACAGATTCCAAGTAGATCGATAACAAATGAGGCAGAAAGCGTCATCTGTCAGAAGAAAAACAAGTACTTGAAAGGACAAGGGTCTTGCGAAGTGCTGATTAAATGTAATGTGCTACGTGAGGATGCACAAATGTGAAATGCTTCAGTGAAGAAGATGAACAACAGGTCCTTCACTACATCAGGAAAACAGATTATTCTTGCAGAGGTACATTATCATTAAAATTGTTAGTATTTGTATAACAAAAAATTAAGAAGAAAGAGTAGGCGTGGAATACTGTGATAAGGATGATCAAGATTCCATATGTTCTAAAAGGCTAAAAGCTCTGAATTACTTGCATTCACCAAATATAACCTTTCTGCTAATCCCACTTACTAACAAGTCCCAGCAAAACTAGCTCTATCTGTGAAATAACATGGAAACTGCTAAATAAAAGGTTCGCTCATGAACCACATCCATCGCAAACTGAAGGTCAAATGTGAAGGAGTCCTTCATATTATCCCTACTGACTAAGGGAAATTTATTGTATATCCAGGATAAATTTGCCATAGATTATCTACGGCTAAAAAGAAATAGTTGAAAGCAGTCAAATCAAAAGCAATAAATATCCACACAGTTTTGAGAAGAGCTGATTTACAGATAAGAGGTGACATTAAAATAAAAAGTACAGATAAGTTCTGGTATTCTCTACCTTCCGTTCTGAATCTGTGCTCAATAAATTTTCACGTCAAAGGATTAATTAAATTCATTGGCTAGGACTGAAAAGATGATAATATTATTTTGTCAAGACTTAGTTTCTGCAGTCACTTGTGGAAAAAGTCATCCATGAAAGTATTTGACATTTGTTCAGATGTTAATAACCATCAGTGTGAAGTTTGTTTGAATACTGAAAGAGATGGACACAAACTGCAGTTTATTCACTAACTGGAGAGACTGATAAGAGCCCTGTGCTTCCAGAAGCATGACTTCTGTTTCATTCACTCCTAGAATCATAGAATCATTAAGGTTGGAAGGGACCTTTAAGATCATCAAGTCCAACCATTAACCTAACCTGACAAAACCACTTCTAAACCATATCCCCAAGTACCAAGTCTACCCTTTTTTTCAAAAACCTCCAGGGATGGCGAATCCACTACCTCCCTGGGCAGCCTATTCCAATGCTGGATAACCCTTTCAGTGAAAAAACTTTTCCTAATATCCAACCTAAACCTCCCCTGGCTTAACTTAAACCCATTTCCTCTCGTCCTATCACTTGTCACTAGGGAGAAGAGGTCGGTCCCCATCTCTCTACCACCTCCTTTCAGGTAGTTGTAGAGAGTGATAAGGTCTCCCCTCAGTCTCCTCTTCTCCAGGCTAAACAGCCCCAGTTCCCTCAGTCGTTCCTCATAAGACTTGTCCCCCAGACCCCTCACCAGTTTTGTTGCCCTTCTCTGGACACAATCTAGCACCTCAGTGTCTTTCTTGTAGTGAGGGGCCCAGAACTGAACACAGTACTCGAGGTGGGGCCTGACCAGTGCCGAGTACAGGAGGCTGATCACTTCCCTGGTCCAGCTCACCACACTATTCCTGATACAGGCCAGGATGCTGTTGGCCTTCTTAGCCACCTGGGCACACTGCTGGCTCATATTCAGCTGGCTGTCGCCCAACACCCCCAGGTCCTTCTCCACTGGGCAGCTATCGAGCCGCTCCGCCCCAAGCCTGTAGCGCTGCATGGGGTTGTTGTGACCCAAGTGCACCACCCGGCACTTGGCCTCGTTGAACCTCATACTGTTGACCTCTGCCCATTGGTCCAGCCTGTCCAGATCCCTCTGGAGAGCCATCCTACCCTCAAGCAGATCAACACGCCCACCTAGCTTAGTGTCATCTGCGAACTTGCTGAGGGTACACTCGATCCCCTCGTCCAGGTCATTGAT
>VZSZ01005141.1:14750-24763 GCA_013398815.1 Ibidorhyncha struthersii | reverse complement strand
ACCTCCAGGGATGGGGCAACCTGGGCCAGGGGCTCACCACCCTCAAATCAAGAATTTCTCCCTACTATCTCATCTAAATCCCCCCTCTTCCAGTGTAAAACCATTCCCCCTCATCCCATGGCTCCCCTCCCTGATCCAGAGTCCCCCCCCAGCTCTCCCGGAGCCCCTTTAGGCACTGGAAGGGGCTCTGAGGTCTCCCCGGAGCCTTCTCTTCTCCAGGCTGAACCCCCCCAACTCTCCCAGCCTGTCCTTCCAGCAGAGGGGCTCCAGCCCTCCCAGCATCTCCGGGGCCTCCTCTGGCCCCGCTCCAACAGCTCCGTGTCTCTCCTGTGCTGAGGCCCCCGAGCTGGAGGCACTACTCCAGGTGGGGTCTCCCCAGAGCGCAGCAGAGGGGCACAATGCCCCCCTCGCCCTGCTGGCCACGCTGCTGGGGATGCAGCCCAGGGTGTGGTTGGCTTGCTGGCTTTCGGTTTGCTTGTGATCAAAATGAATCATTCACCCATTTGAAGGCTGATTCGATATGCTCTTTGTGCAGAGACAGCTCCTGAAGCTTTGCCCAGAGTCCTGACCTGTGGTTGCCCACCGGTCCTCTCCACGCTGCTTCTCCCGGCCAAGCAGAGATATGTCCTCACACGACACGGTGCACGTGGACGTGTTGAGAAAACACAGAGTGGTTCACACACGGGAGGGGATGGGATGCACCTACTGCTGGGGGGTTCCAAAGTACCGGCCACATACGGACTCCAATTGTTTGGTGTCTCCGTTTCTGAAATACGTCGTTGCCTTCAAAAATGTATACATGGCTTTTCTCTTTGGACCTCCTCCATAATCTTCTTTCTACTGGTGGTTGAGCCCCAGCAAGCCTTTTGTCATCTGTGCACTGGGATGGAACTTGCCATCAAAGATGGCACTGATACAAGCGCCCTTTCCTTCTCCTGGTTTAGAGCAAAATGAAAAAAAATATCTTTTTTTGGGGGGTTATTTTGTGGGTTTGTGATGGTGGCATTCTTATAGGCGCAGAGCTCCAGACAGAAGACAGCTGGTTCTCCCGTTTTTTGGTACGGTTCCCATCTCGCTGGTACACGGCGGCTGTTTGCTCATCTACGGAAGACTCTGAGTTCTCAGTAAGCGACAGGTATTGCTGCGCAGGTGTTGGGAGGAGCGAGTATTAAAACATTACTTTCTCGTGCAGATTAGGATTTTTGTACTTGCCCTTCTGGAAGAAAATAAACATAAAATGTGTAGTTAATTTGTTTTGACGAAGCCAGACTTATGCTCAACTTCTCAGTGCCGAAAGCCTTCCTTACCTTGGGGAAATTAAACATTTCGGTCTTTCTTGTATTTTCTGATATACTTGGGAAGAAGCAATTTTATGTGTTTTAAAAATGAAAGCAGAACAAGGAGTGTCCTGTAAAACCTCCGGGTCTGTGCCCTTACGTGGGACCATACAGATCTGTCACCTCTTTGCTTGTTGCCTCTTGACAACCCTCTTCTGCCTCCTGGAAGGTTGGTCGGTTCCTGGAGTCGCTGCCAACTTGGAAACGTGTCCAAAGTTTTGTCTTCTCTCAAGTCCGCTACTCATCTGGAAAGTCTCTCGTTGAGTTTTTGTGCTGTAAGCAACACCGGGAGTCTTCCAGTAGAAATAAGACGCGTATTTGGTGCTTTTCCTGCGAGAGAGCACAAATGCCGTCGTGGGCTTGGATCTGACCCAGGTTCACCTTGCTCTAATAGGAAGCGTGGCCGTCTTGATGAGAGATGTAGATGTGGGATGGCCTCTGTGTTTGTGTGTGTCGAATCTCATAATCTTGCTTTGAGCTTCACTTTGCCCCTTAAAGAAGCCATTTAAAAGCTGGTGCTCCCCAGCGCAACCCATGGAGGAGCTGTTCTCTCCAAGTTCATCCCTTTCTAATTCAAATTCCAACTCATGCAAAATTGCTTTCTTGTCATCTTAATGGCAGAATCCATTTTTAGTTCGCAGAAACTTTCCAGCTATCAAGGATCTTAGCCCTTGCTTTTTATTCAAGCAAGACGTCTCTACACGATCGAGTTTATAGGAGTTGGTGAATATTTGCCTGCAGGCAAAGTGTGCTAAAAAGGTGCTTCTTCCTCGTTGAAGATTCACCCAGTTTACACAATGCAGATATTTTATTCTTCAGGGAGTTCTTAGATCGCATTTTAATTCTGGTAACGAGAAAATAATTTATTTAAGCTGTTCCGGGAATATCTATTAAGTTTCCTGTACTCTAAAACGGGGACACATTCAAGCTGGCTGGCCAGCGTCACCATGCTGCTGGTGGCTCTTTGCACCCAAGAAGATGGAGGGACATTTCAGGCTATTCCTCGGGGATAGGTGCTTGTCCCTGTCTGCTCTGGCCAGCTTGCCTTTGCTCGTGGTATCAGAGAGATGATAGTTTGGAATTATTTATAGCAGTGGTGGTGCTGTAATTCAGGAACGGCAGGAATTCGTCTGGTGCCGCCTTGCCTTCTGCTTGAGACCCACAGTCTGCTTGAACCGGGTCGTGGGTTTGGGTAAGTCTGCACAGCCCTGGAGTATTTGAAGCCTCATGGGAAAATCAATTATTTTAAAAGAAATCTCCTCTGATGATAAAATCTAGAAGCAGGATCTGTAAACAGCCTTGATTTCGAAGCAGATCTGCGTTCAGGCACTATTAGCTATGCTTCTGGATACTCCTTATTTAACAAGAAATAGAAAAAAGGAGAGCATATATTAATTTACCATTTGTTATTTAGCCTCAGCACCTTCAACACGCTCATTTGACTTCTAGTGCCGAGCAGCTGACAATCTTCCCACTTGGGAGTGCTTTGAAACCACGTTTAATCTTGAGCAAACTCATCCCCCTGGTTGCACGGACCTTCAATGGTTTCTTCACGCATTGCCCTGGAGCTCCTGCCTGAGCTGGAAGTTCCACGTCCTTACGATTTCACAGGATTGTAGAAAATAACGCCTGCTCTCGAGCTTTCCAAGAACCGATGATGATGAAGAACTCGCTTGGAGAAGTTTGCGGGCAATGGCTGGAGGAGAAGCAGCAAAGTAGACAAACGGATGGGTTTTCTCTGAGCAGCACAGCACAGACGGCTCCAAAGGAGGCTTAGGTGTCAAGAGGGTGGACATCTTCTGGACGTGCCCGGGTGGCTCGTACCGTGCGCAGTGTCTGCGGGGAGCGTGGCAGAGTTATAGCAGCGTGGTGAGACGCTGCCGGGGTTGCGATCGGTGGCAGCACTGACCCGACGGTCATCCTCTTGGTGGAAGAGGGAGGAGGCTGCTTGTGGTTCCGCAGCGGCTGAGGCGCTTGCTCAGAGCGTTCGGAGCAGGTTTTAGGAACAGCTGTGTAAAAAGGCAGGTAACATTGACAGATCTATTACGACATTTTTAGCTGTTAAATGATTTGTTTCTCTTAAAGCCCATGTGCAAGCTAACATCTCCTTTTTTAGATGTAAACATGATACCTAGACCGTTACACTTAAATTTATACATGATACCTACACTGTTACAACTCAAACATGATACCAGGAGCTGCACCTGCCTGCGAAGATGGTCCTTGCTCTGAAGCCCAGCCTTTAGCTTCTGCAAACACTTTAACTAGCTGAGTCGATGGTTCGGGTAGTCAACAACATGATAAATGTTCAAGAATTGGGCTGCCTGGAAGGCGAAGGGTGAAATGCAGCTGAGAGAGTGGGGTGAGTTAGCAAGAAAATGAGTTCCCAGAAAGCATTTGTAATTGCTGAGCAGGGCAAAGAGCTGACATGAGCAGATTTTATAGGGTGACTGAAAAACTTAAAGGGAAGAGCCTTTCCAATCTAGTTTCGCTTATTCCCCCCCCTTCTTTTTCCCTATGGAGAAGAGGATTCCTTGTCTCTGTATTTCAGAAACATCATGTCTATCAGAAAAAGAAGGGAGCAGAGCACTATGTTGGTATGGTCCGGCGGTGCCAGTTTACACTTCCCGTATCACGAAGCATCTTGTATGCTTGCCTGCAGGACTAGGCAGTGACCTGTCTGCCTTAAAAACAAGTATCTATCTTTGTGGTGGTGTTGTCGTGATCTGGAACCGTTCCCTGGTCCACTGTACCTGCACAGCTGCAAGGACGACTGAAAAATGTTCAAGAAACCACTGCTTGAGTCTTTGGAGAGCTTGATGCCTCCCAGGTGCAAGGTGCTCAGTCCATGGTCTTATCAGTCTGGGCTGCAGTAATATTTGCCGTAAATTGATATTATATAAAACCGAAGAGTTCTGCAGAAGTTCTGTAACTCCTATAAAGACCATTCTGATGTTGGCTTGGCAGAAAGTTTTAAAACGGGAGGATTTGTAACTCTCTCAGAAAAACATCTCTTTGAAAACCAGAATTGGGAGAGCGGAGGCAGCCCAACGCTCGCCGGGTGCTGCTGTGCCCGCATCTCCCGGTTGGGTGGGTTGTGCCACAGTGGGGCGAAAGGTGCGGTTGGGATTTAAGAGAATTCGAATTTGAGAACAGTTTCAGAACAAGAAGTTAGTGGAGTTTAAGTTGGCCTGATAGCGAGTACCTCCCTGGAATAGCGAGGGAAGGGGATGTGCCCTGCCTGTAGGTGCATCCCAGTTGAGCTGTGCCAAAAGCCATGAGTGGGGACGTGCAGGTTTGCGTTGGTGTTGGCTGCAGGACACCAGGACACTGCACCAGGACTCCTTCTTATCTCACCTTCTACATTGGAAAAGCCTATTAATCTCTAGTCAATCTGCATTAATTTCCCGAGCAGCTGATCATGCTTGCAAGTTGGAAGAAGTTTCTACAAACGCCTGAACATAAAGTTGGGTGGTCCTCAAAACCGCTCGTTTTTCTACCATTTTTCTTCATAGGTCAAGGCTGAAACTTTGGGATTTTTTTTCCGCAGGCTCTCGCTCCCCCTCGTGTCCGCGCAGGGCTTTTGCAGCCTGTCATCTTGCATTAATTTCTCGTTGCGGTGTTCAACAGCCCAGCGCGCTTTGGAGGGCCGGCGTGCGAGAACTCTCAAGGAAGTCATTAAATTGCACCCAACTTTTCAGCAGAAATGGCAAGCCCCGTATTTCTGCATGTTCGAGCAGTAATTGCTAATTCTTGGTCCCGTTTAGCTTTCCCTTTCTGTATATTCACCGAGGTTGGAACCGGTTCTTTTCTCTGATATGAAACGTAGTACAAAGCAAAAGAGCGTCCTTGGTTCGTTTGGCCTGGTGACCATTCCATCTCCCTGCTGACGCAGGTTTTTTAAAAGCTTTTTTCTAATTGTTGGCGCTTTCCCCGGAGCTGGGTACTCAGCACAGCACAGCTCTGGGCAGCTCGGTGCCGGTATTTTTCTTTTATTAATAATAATAACTGATTTGAGTCATGGATGTTAGAAAACACCACCCACGGGCAGCTAAATGTTAGGTAGCATCGGACAGGATTTGTGTCTATGTGTTTTCACTGTGTCTTCACCTCTCAAGTGAAGGGATCGTGTTAGAGATAGGAAAACAGATCCTGGCTTGCTCTTCCTGGGCTAAAGCTTCCCTTTCATCTCAAACTTAAAAAGAACCGAAGTATTAGCAGGCAAAAATCTATCACCTGATTTTTCTAGGTTTCTTTTGCTAAAATAGGTTTGTAGGGCCCAGCGTGAGCAGCGATGGGACCACGACACTTGTTCTTTGCAGACAAATGTGTTGGTGAAATTCCTGATCCAAGATATTGTCCAAAACTTTAAAGGTTTGCATTGCATGCGTTTTTGATGAAAAAATGCAACAACTGGGTGTTTATGTATCTGAACCTTTCGTTAGTGAGCAGAGTTGGATCAAACTTCACAGAATGGTTGAGGTTGGAAAGATCTCAGGGCATCATCAAGTCCAGCCCACCGAACTCAAGCAATGCCACCTAGGGCAGGTTGGCCAGGACCGTGTCCAGTCGGGTGTTGGATATCTCCAAGGATGGACCCTCCACAACTTCTCTGGGCAGCCTGTGCCAGACCATGACCTCCTTCCCAGTGTAGAAGGGGTTCTGTGGTTAAGAAGAGTTTCTTCTATTTCAGTTTGTGCCCGATGCATCTTGTCCGTTCAGTGGTCACCACCAAGAAGAGCCTGGCTCCCATCAGGTGTTTGTACACACCGCTGAGCCAACTCTTCTCCAGACTGAGCAGTCCCACCTCTTGGCCTCTCCTCATGTGACCGTTGCTCCACTCCCTTAACCGCCACCGTGGTCCTTCCCTGGGCGCACTCCAGTGTCTTCCTGTCCCTCTTGTTCTGGGAAGCCCAGCTCTGGATCCAGCACGCCAGGGGTGGGCAGCGGAGCAGGACCACCTCCCTTTCCTGCTGGCAACGCTCTGCCCAACACAGCCCAGTGCACTGGTGGCCCACCTTTGCCTTGAGGGCACATTGCCACTCATGGTCAGCCTGGTGTCCACAGGATACCCAGGACCTTCTCTGCAGGGCTCCTTTCCAGCCTGGATGGTCCACAGGATGTACTGCTGTATGGGATTGTCCCTCCTCAGGAGAAGGAGTTGGAATTCCCCTTGGCTGAACTTCATGAGGTTCCTCTCTGCGTGTTTCTCCAGACTGTCCAGGTGGATCAGCCTCTCCTCCTGCGTGTCACCTGCTGACTGGGTGAGGATGTGCTCTGCTCCATCGCCCAGCTCAACAACGAAGATGTGCGACACTCCTGGCCCCAGTATGGACGCCAGGGCACGCGACTGGCCTCCAGCCAGACTTTGTGCCACCAGTTACAACCTTCTGGGCTAGTTCAGCCAGTTTTCAGTCCACCTCGCTGTCCACTTGCCCAATGTCTATGCAAGACTTGCCAGCGTATGTAACAACTTCTAAATAATAGCTGCCTTCACAATTCCTTTACCAATCAGTGCTAATTTGTCGAAAGGGAGGGTTAATTGTGAGTGTTTCTTAAGTATTTTGAAGGGTACAAGATGTGTTTGAGCAATAACCGGCAACGTTACCCTGCTCTGTAGTGCCAGTAGATGTCGGGGCTTACGCTGAAGGTGTTGGGTACTCAACAAGACTGAGCTCCTGCTGCGTCTTTCACTTGGGAACCCTGAAACTGCAAATCCCGATCGGTTCTTACATTAGTTTGGAAGTACATGACTCAAACAGGTGAAACTATTTGTCCCTTGGATCGACAGCAGCCAGGCTGCATTTCTTTTTGTTTTGCAGCCTACTGTGCCAGTGCAGTGTTTTTGGTAAGATTTTGTGCTGTCTGTCCTGTTTAAGCCAAATTCCGTACATAGATGGTTAGTTCTGTCTTTCAAATGACCCAAACTCCCTACGTTTAACAGCAAAACTGAAGCTGGCTCACCTGCGACACCGGCAACGTATGAGAGGGTTTTCAGGTTAATTTTACAGCAGTGTGAGCCCTCATTTAATGTAGAATCATAAAATGGTTTAGGTTGGAAGAGACCTTCAAGATCATCTCGTTCCAACCCCCTGCCCTGGGCAGGGACACCTCCCCCCAGCCCAGGCTGCTCCCAGCCCCGTCCAACCTGGCCTTGAACACCTCCAGGGATGGGGCAGCCACAGCTTCTCGGGGCACCCTGCCCCAGGGGCTCACCGCCCTCACTGTAAGACAGTTCTTCGTTAGATCTAGTCTGCATCTTCCCTCTTTCAGTTTCAAACCTTGGTTTTTTGCTACAGGGAGCATCTGAGATGAGGCTGCCCGTGACTGTGTGTTGCAAATCGAGCTCTGAAGGTGACTGGGGCTGATGGTGGCAGCAGCTGTTTTAAGGAATGACCTCCGCTATAAGAGCAGGTGGATGGCATCCGATGGTGAACCTTAAGAAGAAGTTGGGGAAGGTGTAATTATTATACGGATGCTGGTACGGGGTTTGCTTTCAAGCCACGAAGGTAGTGGAGCAGCCTGGGGACTGGAGCCCCTCTGCTGGGAGGACAGGCTGGGAGAGTTGGAGGGGTTCAGCCTGGAGAAGAGAAGGCTCCGGGGAGACCTCAGAGCCCCTTCCAGTGCCTAAAGGGGCTCCGGGAGAGCTGGGGAGGGACTCTGGATCAGGAAGGGGAGCGATGAGATGACGGGGAACGGTTTTACACTGAAAGAGGGGAGATTTAGATGAGATATGAGGAAGAAATTCTTGATTTGAGGGTGGTGAGCCCCTGGGGCAGGGTGCCCCGAGAAGCTGTGGCTGCCCCATCCCTGGAGGTGTTCAAGGCCAGGTTGGACGGGGCTGGGAGCACCCTGGGCTGGGGGGAGGTGTCCCTGCCCGGGGCAGGGGGGTGGCACTGGATGGTCTTTGGTGTCCCTTCCCACCCAAACCATTCTGTGATTTTATGTTTTGGGCTGGGGCAGGGACGCCCAGCATGCGGGGACAGCTGGTGCTCTGGGAAGCACTTTGCTGGCTATAGGGGAATATAAGTGCTGTGCAAAACCCCTACATCTGGTGCCTGGTGGCGTGCTGGGTCTGGTGGGAACATCTGAGATGTCTGCGCGATGAGGGACAGCTGTGCACTGCCGTCCTTCCTACTGCCGGCAGGGACGTTACCAGCCTCCGCAGCTGGCTGAATTGGGAGTGCCTACATAAAGAGGGTATTTTCTGGCTCAAGTTAAGCTTAATGTTGCTTGGAGATGAGAATAAAATGGCCTGAAGGCTCAAAGGCAGCACCGAACAGAAGCTTCTTTCAATCTGGAAGGGGGAGCTTGCCAACAGCATGAAAATATCGCCCCAAAAAAAAACCCCAACAAACTTTTCCCGGTTTCTGCTAATCGACTTAGGTGGTGATGCAGACAAAATGTATCTGCTCGACTTGGGTTGTGCGTGGTGTTTGCCCAGAAGGTTTGAGTTACACCTCTTCGGCTTGTTTTCGCCCGCAGCCTCCTGCCACCCCCTCTTAGCCAGAAAGAGCAAACTCCAGAATTTTCGGCATTTAAATTGTTCACCCGATGAGAAAGCAGAGCAAAGAAGGGGACCTGGGAACTTCTTCCGTCCACCTGGGTGTGCTGGCAGCCCAGCGGGACGTGTCTACCAGTGCTGTACAATCTGGTGGCTCACAAGCCAGATTCCTCCCCCAGCTGCTGGAATAGGAGGAGAAGGTCAGTGAAGGGAGGTTTGTGTCAACTATTGCCCCAAATAAAACTCTTTGAGTGAGATAAAAGTAAACCAAGGAAATGTTTGTGCGGGCTGATGAGCTTCTCCCAGTGGAGAAGGGGGATTTCCGTGGGCATCTCCAGCGAGGTGCTGCCAGCCCCACCTTCGCTTCGCCCCGTTCGCTTTGTGGGTGGAAACGTATTGATAAAATACTGAAGTGGGCTCAGAAAATGGTTGCAGATGGCTCATTAATTCCTGAGGGTGGAATCCTTCATTATTTTGAGTGAACCAGTGAGGTTTTGGTTAAGTTGAAACCTCAGCTCAGGTCTTCAGCGTTGCAAAGCGGTGAAGCTTTGTTTGTAACCCAAGCCGTTGTGGAGCTGCCGGCCATGGAAACGTGTCCTTGCAGGAGCAGGAGATCCCTTTTGCAATCACTCTGGCTACAAAACCTTCATTTCTTTCCTCTTCCCCTTCTGCAGAGCAAGGGCTGAGCATGCTCAGCAGAGGGAGCTGCAGCCCCGCCACCCGCTCCATCCCTGCTTTTCCCTACCTGCAAGTCATTTAAAAATATTTACCTGGTTCTGCGCACGGCCACAGGATTATGAAGTTCATCTCTAACTGTATTGAGTTTGAATCTGAAAGCCGTTTGGCATTAGAGGTGTCCGTAAGCTGTTTTGTTCCATGTTGCGTGAACTTTTAATGGTACCAAGTATAGTCCGGGAGACCTATAGCTTGAAATAGAGGTGTGCCTCCTTGACCTTGCTGTTGTATTGATCAGGGTATCGGCGTTTTGGTGACGCAGGGCTGGGGGTGTAGGCAGGCGATGGATGGACGTCTCCTCCGCACCACAGCGAGGTTGCTCTCATTTGCTCTCAGCTCAAACCTCGAGCAGAGCCGGGGTCGGCGTGAAATCACGGCTGCAAAAATGGGCTGGATCCGAGCCCATCCAGCACGGGGTTTTGAACAGAAATGAGGAA
>VZSZ01005140.1:0-18130 GCA_013398815.1 Ibidorhyncha struthersii | reverse complement strand
GAGAAAGGGGTGGTTGAGAGTGGCTGTTGGAGGGAAGGCAGCTCCATCGGTCCCCACGACCCGGGTCCGACCCGGCGCATGCGTTCCGTGTTGGCTGTGCTGCTGCTCCATCACCGGCTGGAAGAGCCCTCCCTCAAAGCCACGCCGAGTCCCCGTGACTGGCTCCCCGTTAGGTCCTTCGATTTATCTTTTTATAGACCCTCTTTCCAATTTTGAGTTACGTCTGGATCCAGCTGAGTTATTTCCTGCCATCTCCATAAATAATGGCCTTGCTAAATATAGCTGGAAATGGAGGGAAGTCAGTTTGCTATTCTCAGACAGGTTTTGAAGCCTGACTCTTCTGGAAGGAGGACTTTCTTTCAAGACCCGCTGGCTGCCCGGGAGCAGACTGGTGGCCCAGCCTGGGAGATACCTCCATCCATGAGTGCTTCTCACGACCATGAAAGGTTGAAGGACCAAGCGGTTGCCTTGAACATCCTTCCAGGCCTACATCACTCTTGGCAGCATTTACCTTGATTTTGGCGTCTGTTTGCCCCCAGTGCTTGTTGCCGGCATATTTGGGTACCAGGGAGGTTTGTAATCTGGAAAACAGGTCTTGTGAGGAGGGACTGGAGGAGCTCCATGTGTTAAGGTGGTTAAGACTGACTAAGGTAGTTAAGAAGGGAGATAAATGTACGCTATAATTACTTGAGGAAGGAAGAGGCAGTCAGTGGTGAAGAGCTACCTCTGAGCAGCCACCTAAGGTGTTAGAGGAGCCAACAGCAATCATTTGAAGTTACCAAAGCCCACAGTGGAAATAAGGATGAGTTTTTTTTAACAGCTGGGGTAGTTAGCTGTTGGAGCAGCTCAACGAGAGATGTGCTGGACTCCCTGATGTCGAACATCTTTGATATACAATCAAATGTTGCTTCTTAAATTGGTGAGCTTGATACAGGTAGGGAAATCTCTGGCTCATGGGTATGTGGGAGGTCAACGCAGATGAGACCCACTGTCTCTCCTGGCCTCAAACTCTAGGAAGCAGTTAATCTATTTTTAATATATCAAAGCAGTGATCGGAGTAATATATGTTACTTAGCAAAAGGTCTGGGCTTTAATTATGTTATTAATACATTACATGATTAAACACTGTGTACCTGTCAGAGTTCAGTGTATGAAATACGTCAGTAGGTAACTCTTAGCATGGGAAGGGAGGAGGTGCACTCATAAATCATCCTGCTTTTTAATTGCACCCAGCCCCATGCAGGACTGTTGGTGGGGCTTATGAGGTGGCAAGGATGCTGCGATAAGCACCCAGAAAGCTGACCTGCAGTTGCTATGAGCTCACCCATGGCTGTGAGTTTAGGTGTGAGCTGCCTGCGGCTTTGACGTGGCCGTACACAGGCTGTGGAACAAACACGGGAGCCTGGAGTGGCTCTATCCCAACTGTCTCTATGGGCTTGAACAGAGCTCGGTGCCACTGCTGCTGTCTCACTGAAATGGGGCATGTTAGAAGTTGCACTGGTGCTTTGGTGAGGTGTTGGTGAGCTCCCGGCTACAGTTTGGCGTTGGTTTGCGTGCGGCCGCTGCTAGTTGATGCCTTGCTTTGTCATGTCTGCACCTCATGGAAATAACTTGGGCAGTGCAGTTCAAGTAATGGGTCTCTAGCTTCCTAGAAAAGCCCAGTTTCCATTAAAAATTATTAAAATGACCAATTTTCTTTATGTCTCATGATTTTTTAAGTATTTTTTTTTCCCCACAATTGAGAAAAAATGGTTTTGTAGGTTATCACAGAATGGCAGGGTTGGAAGGGACCTCTGGAGATCATCCAGTCCAGCCCCCCTGCCAGAGCAGGGTCACCTATAGCAGGTTGCACAGGATGCTCTCCAGGTGGGTTTGGAATGTCTCCAGAGTTGGGGGCTCCATTATACCCACCAGGTGGGAGTTACAGAGTCACTGGGACCAGCAGGAGGACCGGAGGAGAGGGCAGCATTTCCCATGCTGATTGTCAGGGCTGTAATTCGATGCTAAATGGTACTTGTGGCCAGTAAGACTTTTCCTTTTGGTGGTGGTCAGGTTGGGGGGGGACTTTGGAAAGGCGAGGGGAACTTTGGTGGTGTGCTGGTAAGAAGACCTGTGGAGCCTGCGGGATGGTGGGTTCAGCTTGCCCACCGCCACCGATCAAAGCGGGTGCTTCTCCATCACCGGCAGAGATGCCCTGTGAGGACAGGTGGATACGGTGCCATCAGTATGCTGCTTACTGAGAGCCTCTTATGGCTTTTAGCATCTCCGTCATCTTCCCTCTGCAGTGGGAGGGTCTGGGTCCAGTGCCTTAGGCCAAGGGTCTCGTTATGCAGCACTGGTGTCGATTTTAAAGCGAGCCTTTCTGATTTGGTGATGATAAAAACTAACTGTCCTTGATATACCAACCTGGGAGCCTTCAGTCCCCTGGAGACAGCCAGAAAAGCTGCGCTGTCATCTTGAACGTGAAACTGCTGGGACTTTTATTTCTTACATGCTTTCACTGACTAATTCTGGGTGGTGGCTTATGGATTTGTGAGATAGGGATCAAAGAGGCAGGGAGATAAAAGCCTTATACCGAGCTGACTGAGGAGCAGTCATTCTCCCGTTTTAGCGGGGTGGGCTGTGATGCTTCGTTCCAGTCGAGGGGTGGATAGGAGCTGCGCCTGCTCCATCCGCCTGCCCGGCTCGCTGTGGCTCCCTCGCAGGTACCCACAGCCGGGGTTGCTGTTAATATGTGGATTAACGTTCTGGGTTCCTGCCTCTTTTCTCAAACTGGAGTTAAACGTTGTCGGGGCAGTTCTTGTTTTATGAATATTTGAACCTTGGGGAGGTTTAACGTTGAACTTGGAAGTATTTTCCATATGAGAGCAACAATGGGACATAATGAGATGTTACTGGAGCTACTGTGCTTTGCAGTCCTCCTCAAGCATTCTGGGAGGAAGTTTGTAGAAATGAAGTTGATTTTTGGTACCTCTTATTTGTGCAATGCCTTAAGAAGTTACTTATACTGCCTCCGTGTCGCAAAGTCAGCACCTCCACAGGCATTAAACAGCTTCCTTCCATCAGGGCACCAGAAAAGCCTGATCCCTCTGGGATGGGGACCCGGATTTCCACATTGGGTAGCTTCTTCTGCTGGTCCACATCTGCTTTCTGGAAATCCTTTTGGTCTAATGGGAGCATGACAGGCTTCCAGATAAGTCTTGCTGACCGTCTCACTATTTTGAGCCGCTGTGATGAGATCATCATGGATTTGTGCTCACATTAGTTTCTCCCTTTCCTGAAGTCATCCCTTGCTGTTCTGCTGGTGATGGTCTGTGGCGCTCCCTTGACACAGTTGTACAATAACCTACTTCAGGGAAATAAAAATGCAGCTCAAGTGTTCCTTCCGCAGTGTTGTGTGGTCACTGCCTTTATTATGGGGATTAAGATTATATGTCCACTGAGCACAATTGCAGTCATTTGGCAGTTGAAGTCATTCTTTTCAATTGTTTAATCATGTACACACTAGTTTGCTCCAGCCCAAACTCTTTGGAAAAAACCCTGGCTGTAGCATTTCCTTAGCATCATGTTGTACAGTAGCTGGTGTGCGCAGGGGGGCACGTACTTTGAAGTATTGCACCATGAGAGCATCATGTAGGGTGGAAGGGGGCTCTGGAGATCTCTGGTCCAACCACTCCTCAGACCAGGGCCAGTTCCACCATTGTGATGGGCTGCTGAGGGCCTTGCCTGGTCCAGTTGTGACATCTCTGCAGATGTTCACCCTGGGTCCTTGTCCCAGCGTTTGACCAAACCCCGTGTGAAAATTTTGTGCCTTGTACCCAGTAACAAGTTCCCTTCCTGCATCTTGTGCCTTGTGCTTCTTGCCATTTTGCTGCGCACCTCCATGAAGACACTGGCTCTGTCTTCCCTACGTCCATTCACTTGGTGTGTGATGATAGCGATTGGTGTCTTCACCTTCTCTTCTCTGGGCTGGACATCCCTCGACCTGCTCCCTGTGCTGTTGCTAATATGGCTCAGGACGTCACTGGCTTTCATCGCTGCCGGAGTGCACCAAAACCTTCCACGTAGAGACACTTTCTCAACCTGTCTTGTCACATAGGGTTGTTCTCTCCCAGCTGCAGGACTTTGCATTTGTCTGGAATGAAATTCAGGAGTTTTTTGTCAGCCCATTTCTCCAGCCTGTCCTGCTCTTTGGCTTTCCCCATCCGTTCTCTGTGTGTCTCTATATTGTCGCCTTCCCCAGAGTGGCACAGTGCTCTGAGGATCTCCCGTAGGAAGAGGAGACCCTCCTCTGAGCATGGGGGAACACGACCAAACAGGGCAGACCGATGCTTTGACTCTTGCCTCATGCTTGGAAAGAAAAGTCTGTTTTGCATACCCAGCTCACCACGCTGGGACTGGTTGAGGTGGGCTGATAACTGGTCATGAACTTGATGGAAATGGCACATCACAGGGCAGTCCTGCACAGAGAAGGTCTTTGCCTGCATGAACGGGGGCTGTGTAGGGGTATTTTGACTGCAGTTTTTTCCTTTGAATATCTGGCGTCTTAGTGTACTGCTGTTAAAGGAAAAATCCTTGTGAATATGCTCGCAGCATGATGGGTGCTGGAAGAAGCGCTGGCTGTCGAAATGTGCTTGGTGGGAGTAAGGCGGTGGAGAGAACTGAGGTGATTTGCATTCTGTAATTAGACTAACCCAACCATTTGGAGAAGGATGAGCCAATCTGATGAACTGATTAAATAAAAAGTCATTGAGATAATGTTTATAACAACAACGCACTTTATCCCATCTCTCCTGCCTTAATAGTCGTTTTCGTGTAAATGTGACCTCTTTTCTAAGAAAATTATTTGCAACAATAATATTTAATAAAAAAAAAAAGCTGGACACCTGAGAAACGCCAGGATTTTCCTGGAGAGTTGGAAAGAAAGGATCCTTACCATGCCAGCTGTTCAGTCTGCCCGCTCTCGGGGGCTCTTTGTGCTGGGAAAGGGAGAAGTGTGTGAGTGAGGGGCAGGAGGAAGGTGAGGAAGAGGACGGTGGTGGTTCCTTCCAGTGCCCCCCATGGTGTCCCTCCCTGCATCCCATCCTCCATCAAACCATCCGCTTCCATCCTATTGTTGCTCATCCCAGTCATGCCACCAGCGGCTTCCAGCTTCGCCCTGAGCTAAAAACTTGAAGATCATTACAGTTTAGGGCTCAGGGGCCCGGATTATGAATTAGCAAATAAATTAATATTTCCCGGTGGAAGGAGCTGAAGGAATTGGTCTGCCCACCTGATTAATAGCTGTTTTTCCTGAAGGTGGAGTTACTCTGCTCTTCTGGATTGCTTTCTNGCTTAGCATCATATTGATGGAATATAACGCAATAAAGTGGTTTTGGCAGCATTACACTGCAAGGGTCAAAGCAATGAGGGCTCATTTCCATAGTAGCTGTTTTAGCACAGGTTTTGCCCTTGCATTCAGTCTCCTCAAACGATGGGGCAAAGCCCTCCTTTCCTTGCAAGCCTCATGCTGTACCTCCTCTGGCAGAGGGGTGAGATGCAGCTATGAGAGAAACATCATGATTTCGTGCAGCTGACAGCATCGCATACACCCATCTGCCATTTAGGCAGCTCGTTATTTCAGTTGCCAGCCAGAGCTCTTGCTGTTCCCCCACTCCTCCATTTTTTTTCCCCTTTCCCCCACATCCCTGCCACATCGCGCAAAAGAGAACTTTGCAAATCAGCTACTTTCCTGCAACCTCCCCCAAAAATGTACCACAGCCTCACTTTTTTTTTTCTTCCCCCCCCCTAAGCAAGGCTGCCACCACAATGTTAATTGTGGAGCTCTTTACAAGGGGCACGTCTGCAGCCCCACAGCTGGAGTTAATTGCAATCATTACTTAAAGCAAGGGCAGGCTGGCAGCATGCTTCTCTTCCCATAGGGGCTGTGAGCAGCCTTGGAGTGAGTTGGCAAAGCTGCAGTGCTCCAGTTACTCTTCTCTTCTCTTCCAAATGTGAGTTTTTTTTAATCTCTTCTTTTCATTAAAATGACTCGTTTGCCTGGGGGGGAAGGAAAAGGTGTGTAGGGGGAGCCAGTGCTTTCTTATATGCATTGTATAAATAAGTTAAAACATGGTCAGGGAGGAGGCTTCTTTGTTGTGGTTCTCAGTTCTTCTGTGGGCTCTTGAGTAAAAGCCACGGGGTGGCTGTGTGGTGGATCCGTAGGGATGCTCTGGTCCCAGTGCTGCATCTGTGCTGCATCTGCCATGTGCTTCTCCAGGTTGTTGTGTGCGGTGTTTGAATTCCAGTGAGGAAGAGAGAAAAAAGATGTTTTAAGGAGAGATGTGTCTCTGAGATGTGCCTAGTCTGAGTTCACTGATGTTGGACCTGGGGCAAAAGGAGATATATGTGGCTTTTTGGATAAGTGATAACTTCTAAGAGTTTCAGGAATTATCCCAGGTGATCGGAGTGTTTTGACAAAGTGGAAATGTGCTGGGGGTTATTCTGTTGGGAGGTTGGTGCTTGCTTTAATAGAGAACAGAATGGCATTTACAAACATGCGTTTCATAATGAAAAATTGAACTGTTTCACTTAAAAAGTCAAAATATTTACATGTTTTCCAATTATTCAAAAATGCTGTCAGGAATTCATAGAATCTGTCAGACTTTGGAATTTACTTTTTTTTTTTCTGGAAAAAAATGTTTTGTGAGAGGAGGGAGGAAAAAAATGTCCTACTTGAGCTTACGTAGCAGTGAGCCACGTCTGGTATGTTGTGTCCCAAGTCTCAGGTCAATGAGAAATGAGCCGATCTTCAATCATATGCAAGAAAATCTGTCCCCTTTCAGTAATTTGTCCTTTTATAATATGACTGTATGTGTGCCATCAGCTTCCTTTGTGCTGACATTTGGAGTGATCTATTTTAAATGAGCAAGGCTGTTGTAACTGCTTGGCTTTCTTTGGGGCTAGAGGTCAGATCCAGCTCATGATTCTGGCTGGGTTTTGTCTAGCCTGTAGTGTCCTCTTGTATTGCAATGCCAATTAATTGATTATCAGTTAATCCATTATATGTGACCATAAATGCTAATGGAGATGTGGATGAACAATTGTTTGAGGTGTCCCTTCCCATGTAGAATCTGGGATGGCTGTGTCAGCAGAAAACAGGACTGAAATGATTAATGTGTAAGAATAAGCCTTTTCCATGTTCATGGGGTGTGACTTAATTCGCGTTGGTATCCATGGCTGCTGTGGATGTTCAGCTAGTGCCTGCTCTTAGCCAAGTGCATGTTGCTATACAAACAGAAGATTGGCTTTGTAATCTGCGGTCAGCCAAGTTGAAGAGCTTTTCACTAATAAGCTATGAGAGTGCTCATCTGAGGCAGAAGGTCTCACATTTTCTAGTTAGTTTAATTAATGTATATGTTCTGCCTTATAGGAAAGCTTAACTTCTACCTCAGGCAGCTGAAAAAAAAAAAAAAGAAATTTTACTGTTGCACCTAAATATTCTCCTAAAGAGAATGTTCTGTTGCCCACAGCTACTCTATACTCAAGCAAGTAGAGCCCTCAAACTTCAGGGGCTTTCAGAAGTGTAATACTAATACCCTGCAACTAAACTCCCATCCAATGAAGTCCAATGGGATTTCACTAATGGGCTTTCCTATCCCCCCGGCACTCACGTAGGAGCCTCCTGAGAGCCCTCTCCCTGTTCTGGTGCGACGAGTCAGAAGGGAGCAGAGTTTCTGGGTGTTTTTGCTTTAAGGATTATGATAATTTGTAGGAGTGATGCATAGACTTGGAGCAAGCAGGAGAAGTAAGGAATGGGTGTGAGTCCTTCTGTGCTCACCAGCCAAGGTCTGAACTCCTTCATTCTTGGGTAGTTCTTGATGTTCCTTTTGCAGCTGTGATGCCATGTGTTCTGCCTGAGCTGTTCAGGTAATAGTGACTCCAGGAAACCGGAGCACTGGGTGTTCTGCTACCTATGGACGGTGTTGTCTTGCCAGTATGAGATAAGCTGTCTGGTGAACCCTGGAACAGAGCTGGTGAATACCCAGTGTGGAAACACAACAGGGTGATATTTAGATGTGACTATTGCTGTTTCTGAAGACCTTCCTCCTCTCGGTTGACTGATGTGGCTAAGAAGTACTAGTTGGCACGTTCCTTCCCTCCAGTGACCTGTCCATCATGGGCTGGTAGCCAGATTTGTTGCACTGGAGATGAATGTGGGAGGTTGATGCATGAGGACAAGTGTAGTCTTGTTCACTGACCCAGGTGTTGCAAAGGTGGGGCAGACCAGTGTTCACATGGCAAACAGGATTTGCGTTTGAGACTTGCAGCTCCAACCTCTGGAGCTTTTGTAGAGTCATCTTGGTGCAAAAATGTCCAGTCCGCTGTCTGCAGAAAAACCCCTTGCAGCTGGGAGAGATGAAGATGCATAATGTCCTTCTCTTCCCAGAATTCAGTTCCCTGCTGCTGCCTGTGATACTCTTCTAGATAGGACCAAAGCTCCTCTGCTCCCTGATGCAGTGGCACATCTGCGTGGTGTTCAGCTGGCTGGGGGCAGAGGTCTTGCTGAAAAGTGTTGCCATGAAATGGCTGTATTTGTGTTCAGAGACTCTACTGTAAGGCAGTTGCTCTTGAGGCAGTAATCCCTGGTCGCTTGCATCCCATGGGAGACCTGAGGTTGGTTTTAGCACAGGAGGGTACAGAAAGGAAACCATGAAGCCACCCAAGTCTGTGCAGTGAGTCAGCCAAGAGGAAGGTGGGAGAGGGCTGAGACCTCTGGGCACTACTCTTGTGCAGTAGATGAGTAACACTTCTGTCTGAGCAGCTCCAGATTTGCTATAAACAAAATCAACATTTTGCCCTTGGATCATCCTCATTATTAATGGCCCTGGGTCAAAGCAACTGGACAGAGCATGTGTAGACAGTGCAGAGCTGCTTCCCCGGGGGCCATGACCAGCACTCCTGGCATCTTCCAGGGCTGATGGAATTTCGGAGCTCTGGGCTTGGCTGGTTTCTGTTCGCTTTTCCCCCAACTGCTGGTTAAAAATGCGGCAGGCACAGCACATGGGAGGAAACATTGCTCTGACCCCAAAGTCTCTCCAGTACCAACGCAACGGGTGAGCAGGGTTTCTCACCCCTATGTTTTTGTTGGTGTGGAGGTACTCTCTTGATGGGAGGTGAAAGTGGCTGTGGAGGAGCTCAGCCTGTGCTGGGAACCTGCTGTGAGAGCTGTCAGCTCTGGCAGCTGTTTTTTTAGATGGTGTCTCTCCTCTGAGGCAGGAGCACGGGCTTCCTTTTTCACTTTGGGTATGAAGGATGGATTGTGCTGGTGTGGTGAATGATGGCTCCAGAGAAGGTGTTGGGGGGTGGCTGTGCTGGAAACACAGCTGTTGTGAATGGGAGGGGGAAATACCTTAACTGTGGGGCTGTGATTCAGCCCTTGCCCTGATTTATACGATCTCTGCTACTGATATATCCTGCTACTGATGCTGCCCAGCAGGCTTGAGCAGCCTTGCCATGCTTCCATCAAACGCGTCTCTATCCTGATGTCTTGGTGGCCTGTAATCTTTAAATGGTCCAAGCGCATCAGACCTAATGCTGGCTGTCCCCAGGGTAACCCTGCTTGGCTGCAGGGTATCCGCTTGGAGCAGTGCTGACCTTCCTTGGTTGGTGTCTCAGTTTCTGCTGTGCGTGGGGGGATGCATGTACAGGCGGGCAGAAATAAAGCAGATGGGAGCGTGCAGTAATGAGGACAGCTGAAGATTAATCTGTGGGTCAGCAGCGTTCCACCATTGAGAGTTGCACAGCCGTAGCTAATACAGGAATAAATTAAATTGCAACAGTAGTTAGGATTGGTGTTGAAAACCTGCTCCACAAATTGGCTGTGCAGTGAAATATGTCGAGAGGAACCTGTCTATCATTGTCCCTATTTAAAGCCTAGTTTGTTTTTAGAGTCTTGCGTTTAAAAAGGTGTTAAAAACCACTTTAACTATTCCAGTGCCAACAAGGGGGAGAACTCAGCACAAAAACCCTTTTACAGGTTGCCCAGAGGCTGTGGGATCTCCATCCTTGTATATACTCAAAAGCTGTCTGGACATGGTCCTGGGCTGTCAGCTCTAGGTGGCCCTGCTTGAGCAGGTGGGTTGGACCAGACGATCTCCAGAAATCCCTTCCAACCTCAACCATCCTGTGATTCTCCGTGAGCGTTGGCCCAAAAGGAATTGCAGTCCTTGCAAGGACAGTCCTGCTTTTCCCTTTTCTTCACTCCTGAAAACCAGCAAAGACAGGTAATGTCCACATTGCCATGGGAAGATCAAGAAAAAGAAATGGAAGAACAGGTACTGGCATGTGTTCTGCTGTGGCACAGGATGACAAGAGCTGGAAAATCCTGCTTTATTTCTTCTGCCGTCAAAACATTATGGCTAAGATTGCCCTGGCAAACCAATTTTAACCACACACTATTACATATTTTTGAGTAAAACTCGCTCCGAAGTGCGTCGCAAAGTGAGTGTGCTTTGTGGCTGTGCCTTGTCTGAATAAAACAGTGCTGCGAGACCACTGAGGATGTGGCTTGAGGGCTGGAGCCCCTCTGCTGTGAGGACAGGCTGAGAGAGTTGGGGGTGTTCAGCCTGGAGAGGAGAAGGCTCCGGGGAGACCTTAGAGCCCCTTCCAGTCCCTGAAGGGGCTACAGGAGAGCTGGGGAGGGACTTTTTCCAAGGGCATGGAGTGACAGGATGAGGGCGAATGGCTTAAACTGGAAGAAGGTACATTTAAATTAGATATTAGGAAGAAATTCTTGACTGTGAGGGTGGTGAGCCCCTGGCGCAGGTTGCCCCGAGAAGCTGTTGCTGCCCCATCCCTGGAGGTGTTCAAGGCCAGGTTGGACGGGGCTTGGAGCAACCTGGGCTGGTGGGAGGTGTCCCTGCCCAGGGCAGGGGTGTTCAAACTAGATGATATTCAAGGTCCCTTCCAACCCAAACCATTCTATGGCTTGTTGAGGGATGCTTTCACTGAGCGGCCATGGTGGGTGGGTGCTGGTGGGTGGCCTGTGGCTGCTGCCAGTTACATTGGCAGTCCCACTTGGTGGTCATTCGTGGGCTGGGGAAGAAAAAAGGTTAGTGAGATAGCTTATGCCAGTGGAGGGGTGGGGGGAAGTGAGCCAGCCAGGTAGAGAAATCCATAAAAGAAGAGTAAATCTACTAGTGTGAGTGGGGAAGTGCTCTGCTTGTGCTGTGGCTCAGCAAACTGGCGTTCTGCTGTAAAAATAACACATTTCTGCAATTATTTTGTTATTTATCTGTTGTAGCAGATTTCTTCTCTTACACTTGAAATCTGTGGCTAGCGCGGCTCTGTGCTGCTCTCTGCTATCACTCGGCTTTGTAACATGACTCTAATACAGATGTCTCTATCAAACAGGTGTACTTGCCTGTGCCCAGATGTGCTCACAGCGTTAATCCCACGGGGTTCAGCTGCAGGAGGTCCAGCTGATAGCCAGCTTGTTGTGCAGGGCTGGGCTGCTTGTGCCATTCCCAGGAAGGGTAGTGGGAGCCAAGGGCTGAATGTTAAGGGCTCGATTCTACAGTCATAACGTGGGCAAAACCCACCGGGTGCCTCTCTCGCACATTTGGTTCCTTAGCCAAGATGGTCTTTATTTCATAAGCCTGTAATGACTCACCGGTGGTTTTGCTATTGCAGGAAGGAATACGCGCTCCTTCCTTTCTCGCATCCTTCAGATAGTGAATGTACAGCACTTGGCTGCTTGTTCTACAGTTATTAGCTTATAAAGCACCATATGGAAGAATATTAAATAAAGAACTGGCTTTTTTTTTTTTAGTGCTGTTATGTGATAGCACTGGTCCTTCTGAGGATGGCAGTTGTGTGTTTCTGGCTCTCTTCTTGCTGTCTGTTGTAGAGTTTGTGCCACGTCCCTCTCGGAAGGGTTGATGCAGGTAAGAGCCACTCAGCACAAGAAGGACCGAGGGTCTATAAAACAGAATTGGCCTTCTGTTGCCTGCAGGGCCGTAGTATAACACGTTCCCAAATGGAGGAGCTCTCTGCAAGGCTTGTGCAGGGTGACTGTCCGTGTGGCGTATGCCTTGGTGGTGAGGGCTGTTCCCAAGTGTGACGCTGTACTCCCCAATGTAACAGTGCTTTTGGGTCACTGCCTTCCACAAATGTATTTCTGGCTTTGGAAATACTCTTTCCTTGCTCAAATTCTCCAGTTACACATGCAGCAATAATATTTGGTCACAAAAATCAGGGGTGTGTGAGGACGTGCCTACTTCAGTCATATTAAAAGTGTATAACTTTGCTGGTGGAGCAAATCAGATGTGTAATAGATGGATGGTGAGGAGGATCTTGTGGGGTTTTTAGAAGCAATTTATTATAGCTCTTAAATTTTCAGCCCTGGCTCCCTGATGTTGTTAAATATAAGATGTTGCCTAGAAAAGCTATTGTGCTTATTGCGTTGTGCACTGGAATATAAGGTTTACCCTGGCTAATCCTTATGTGTGTCTCTCGCCAATCTCGGTTAGGTTATTGAGGGGGCCGCTGTGTCTTGCAGAGGATGCGCGCAGTGTCTGCCAGCTGCAGGCCAGCTGTGCGGCGCTGGTGCTCAGCCCCTGGGGCGCATGCTGAGCGCAGGCAGAGCTCGGTGCTGATGTGATGAGGATAAGGCAAGCCCGGAGGTGCCTGTAGTAGTGGTGCCCAGTGTTATTTTAGCAAGACCTCATTCTTGTGTGCATCTCTTTGTGTCTTTGCCTTCTCTCTCTCAAGTCCCATCTTCACCACACCACTCTGGACCTTTCCCATGTGCTCTCCGTCGGAGGTTTAACCTCTGCAGCCCGTGGGATTTTGCCTGACCACCAGCAGAGCATGCAGGGAGCCTGGGTGCTGCTCCCGCGCTGTGTAAGGTACCTAAAATACCTGTAAAGGATTGAATGTTTTGCATTGCTGAGAGGTGCTGTGGTGTGTCTGTTGTGCTAGGAAAGTTTCTGGTTTTAACTAGTTTGAGATCACCGTGCAGTAAGAACAAAATCATATGCAGAATTAAGATCCTCTTCGGGTTGATTTTTCTCAATTAAAATCTCGAGTTTACAGCTGCTCACTTAGAGCAGGAAATGCTTTTTTCCACTTAAGAGTACGGGTCTGTCATTAACTTCATAATTGTAAGACTGTGTTATTACACATTAAAACGTTAATAAAACTTACTTAAAGCAGGGGGTTTAAAGCAAAACTCTGCCAGGCTGTACAAGCCTGGTGCCTTAATGGACCAGCTCGGGTAAACTATTTTCTCTGTGTACGGACCTTAATTCGTGACTCTCTGCGGATGCTCCCTCAGACGGGTCTTCTCTCAGGCATCCCCGTGTGGGGGAAACAGTGTTCCTGGACTATTAAAGCTCTCCAGTGCTGGAAAGAGGAGGCTGGTTTGCCAATTAAAAAGCCATTTGGAGGGTGTGATGGAAAGGTCGCTGGGGGACTGTGTAGGGTGGGAAGATGAGGAGAGCGGTAGAAATGAAGGGAGAGAAGTAGCATGCCAAGGAAACATGGAGCTTTAGCAGGGGGCAGAAAACTAGAGCTGTTTTTTCCTTTTTGAGGCAAATTTACTTGGCCTGCAAAGCCTTTAGGGTGGGATTGTGCTGTGTTTGTGCATCACCTGTCACAGTGGGATCACAGCTCCTGGCAGAATTTCCAAGGCTTTATTGCAATGTAAATAATAATAATTAGAGTGTCCTTATGAAGCAGTCATGATAGTGTTTAGTTGGGGGGGGGGGGAACAAAAGGAGAAGCATTATTAATTACTGTGAGAAGTATTAAAGGATCATTTGCCTTTCATAAAGGCGTGGCAAATGCAGGAGATCTGTTAGCAGGAGTCCGTTTCAGTGTGAATCCTGCCGGCTCTTCTGCGCTGGCACCATCCCTGCAGCTGCTGAGGAGAAGGATGGGGATGGAGCAGGGTGAGCCCCGGATGTGGGTGAGCTGTAAGCTGTTGTTCAACTTCACGGTCATTTCTAGAAGGCCCTGTGGAACACTTTCCATTTTTATGTACTTCAAAAAAAAACCCCAAAGTAAAAAAAAAAAACGCAGCAGGCTCTGCAAGGCTTTGTCAGGTTGTTGCGTTTTTAAATAGGAAGGTGAAAATGAGGTTTATGGAGAAATGGTGTGGGAATCAAAGGGAGGATGTTGGTGGATTTCTAAATTGGTGTGGAGTATCTCCTAGGTGCATCAAAGAAGTACAGAGCAAATCCTCCCAAACTTGAGCAGAGTGAGAGGTGGGAAACAAGGAAGCAGTCTGGGTATCTGATTCAGGTCACGGGTGGTTAGTGCTAAGTACGTGCTCTAATTAGCTTACTGAAAGACTTTCTCATGCCCTTCTAGGGAGAAACCTGCTATTGACACATGCTGATATTGTAATTCAACAGAATCCATTCTCATTTGCCTGTGAAAAAAACCTTTTTCAACTTTCCATCATCTGAGCACCTCTGTTGTAATGTCACGTATGTGACTAGAAGAGTCTAGCGCCTTAGTGATATAATAATATAATAAATTGGTACAGTCTGGTCAGGGCTTTGTGTAGGATAAGGAAAACAGTCCAGAAACAGCAATGCTGAAGCTTTTAGGCATTTGGAGACTTATGAAATGATGAAGCACAAATAATTTGAACAGTAAAGCTGTCTTATTGCACACTTTGAGGTATTGTGGTGTGTGTTCTTCAGGGGTAAGTACATGATATCTCTCTTCTGATCCCTGCAATAGCGGGAGCTAAAATAGGTCTGGGAGATCTGTTCAGAAAATAACTGTCTGCGGGGTTTGCTTGTGTGTTTTCATTTTAAGCTGAATCTTGAAGTTCATCTCCCTTCCTTAGTCTCTGAGCGTGGTTCTATTGAGTACCAGCTCCCCTGTAAGGGGTTCGGGACTATTGTATTGCACTGATTCCTTTTGCTCGGCAGTCTGGCACAGACTTAAACTTCTGTGCCGTGCATGACTAAAGCATCCCATAGACCTCTCGCCCCTGCAGGAAAGAGCTCTGCCTCAGCAAAAGCAATGGCATGTTGATAGGAAAGCAGCTCTTGAAGTCTTACTTGTTTAGGACTGTACGTTTCTTTTGATGGATTTTGGGGAGAAAACAATGTGTAGAGCCTGCGAAAGGTGGAATGGGGGGAGGGAGTATGTAATGGCAAAGCAGCTGTATTTGGACAAAACAGGTCTGAAAAAGGACAACACTTTGAAGCAGCTCACTTTGGGAGTATCTCGGACACAATATGAACCTTTTGCCTCCAACCTCCCTAATGTTTCCTCTAAGAACACTACAAGGTGTCTTTTCTTATCACACGTGTGGTGAGAACACTTAACTCACAGCCTGGACAGGTTTTATTTTAAAGGGAAGGGAAGCATCAAATGTCCAAGGGACATCTTGAGTTAGCTGAGATGCACACTGCTTGCCAGAAGTGCATGGGGCTGCTTTAAACTGGAGATGCAGAGAATGAAAAATAGTCCCCAACGAGCCATCTGGGCTTAAACCAGACATGCTTATTGCCTTGCTGTAAACAGGATTTCTTCCTGAATTCGTGCCTGTGTCCACATGATTCAAGTGGTTGGACTGAGGACGTACAGTAGACTTTCTAATTTTGAAAAGGGTATTTGGGCAAAGCAAACTTGCTGGCTGGGCAAAGCAAGGTGCAAAAAGATGGGTGGCATATCTATGTCTAGGTGTATCTGCATAGGTTTGAGTCCTGGTGAGATGGTGGCTCTGGATTTTGGGTCAGAGGTGGTCACTTGTTTGTCCCCAGGAGCAGGGCAGCCCTGTGGGAACAGTCTCTCACAAGACAGGAGACAAGGCATCCCCAAGGGTGTGCTTGGACCCAACCACAAGTCAGGGATGTGATGTGGAAAACACTGTGGAAAGTAGCATCGTTCAACTGTGGCTGCTGGAGGTCTTGAGGGGGTCCTTCTAGGGTGGAGCGAGGTGGTGGGGGGAACAGCAGGACCTGGGTGCTGTGGCATTTAGAGGAATCTGGAAAGTTCTGATTCAGCCCTCTGACTTCTAAGGGAGATACAGGGTTTTTTGTTTATCTTCTTGGTGTAGAGTTGCCAAAGAAAGAGCTATCAAGGCAGAAATCTTTAACAACCCATCAGGTAGTAGCAATCTCAGACCTTTAGAACATCGCAGTCTCCGTGACAATATGAAAGGAGGCACAAACCAATGCAATGCTTATATCTGGATAAAAAGCAACGCTCTAGGTTTTAACAAGATTGTGACCAAGTGATTTATTGGCTTGCTGTCCTAGGAAAATGAGGCTTACTCAACCATGCTGGCTGGCTGTTCCTCCCAGCTGGCTCTTGGATGGAGAGCACTCTTACTCATCTGAGGGTGTCCTCCAAGGGCACGAAACCCGAAATGCTCAGTGCCCTCCCACCCTGTGCCCTCATTCCTGTAACATGTATGTGTGGCTGGTTTGGCTTTTACTGTTGGGGACAGCTTTTTATAAACAAAACTCAAACACTTCAAACTATATATGTCATTATGGTGAGAAACAGGGTTCATGGGAGCTCTGGGACAAGTCACTGAATGCTTCAATTTGCAGCGATAAACAGTAGTTCCACTTATACCCAATTTCACACAAGCTGCATTCCTTATGCTGAAATACAGTGTGCTTTTAAACTGATGTCCCCACCTATATAAAGGGTTCTTCTCTCTCCCAAGTATCTTCTCTTGGCCCACATTATTTATAGAGGGTGGATTATGCTTTTAGCAAGAGTTGCTACATCTTGTGTAGAACTCTTAAAATCCCAAATGACTTTTAACAAAAATGAGGTATTTATAGATAGTGCATTAAAAAGAAATGTTGCCAGCAATTTCTGTGCTTCAGTTTTGCTGGTGAGGGTCTTCCATTGGAGGAAAAGGCAATGTTAGGAGTTTCTCATGGCTCAGCTGTGTCTTCTGCCCTCTCAGCTCTGCTGAAATCCCTTGATTTTTGTCTTTAACCTGGGTGTATTCAGAGACCTCATTTGTAGTGGGTCCTCACAAACAGCTGGCTGCTATTTAAGTGTCGCTTCCTCCAAGCTCAGGATCAGTGCATCCCAAAGAGAAAGAAATCAGGCAAGGGAAGAAGGAGACCTGCATGGCTGAGCATGGACCTTCTGAAAAGGCTCAGGTGGAAGAAGGGAGTTTACAATAGGTGGAAGAAGGGGCTGACTGCTTGGGAGGAGTACAAGAACGCTGTCATGGTGTGCAGGGGGGAAACAAGGAAAGCCAAGGCAGCCTTGGAATTGAACCTGGCGAGGGATGTGGGGGCCAACAGGAAGGGTTTCTTTAAATATATAGGAGGCAAAAGGAAAACTAGGGAAAATGTGGGCCCGCTGTTGAACGAGACAGGTGCTGTGGTGACAGATGATGCAGAGAAGGCGGAGTTGCTAAATGCCTTCTTTGCTTCTGTCTTCACTGTTCNNGTCCTCGGGAAACCCAGACTTTGCAGGTAACAGAGAAAGTCTGGAGGAAGCAAGACTTTCCCTTGGTTGACGAGGAGCAAGTTAGAGATCAGTTAGACCAACTGGATATCCACAAATCCATGGGGCCTGATGGGATGCACCCTTGAGTGCTGAGGGAAGTCACTGCTGGGCCACTCTCCATCATCTTTGAAAGGTCCTGGAGGACAGGTGAGGTGCCTGAGGACTGGAGGATAGCCAATGTCATTCCAGTCTTCAAAAAGGGGCAAGAAGGATGACCTTGGAAACTACAGGCTGGTCAGCCTCACCTCCATCCCTGGAAAGATGATGGAACAGCTTGTGCTAGTCAACATGGATTCACTAAGGGGAAATCATGTCTGACTAATCTGATGGCATTCTATGATGAGGTCACTAGATGNGTGACTAGATGGGTGGATGAGGGGAGGGCAGTGGATGTTGTCTACCTTGACTTTGGCAAGGCTTTTGACACTGTCTCCCACATCATCCTCACAGGCACCCTTAGGAAGTGTGGGTTAGATGAATGGACAGTGGGGTGGATTGAACAGTGGCTGACATGTAGAGCTCAGAGGGTTGTGGTTAGTGGCACAAAGTCAAGGTGGAGGTCAGTAACGAGTTGTGTTCCTCAGGGGTCAGTACTGGGTCCCGTCCTGTTCAATATATTCAATGACCTGGATGAAGGGATAGA
>VZSZ01005138.1:90457-118055 GCA_013398815.1 Ibidorhyncha struthersii | reverse complement strand
GGAGAACTTTGTAGAGTAGGGTAGATGGTTGGACTCGATTAGATTTAGGAAAAGTTCTACAGCTTATTTTTGGGGCCAAACAGGGCTCAGATTTCATACCACGCTGTACCATTACAGTTATTTTAACTGAACAGCTCCCTAGAATGATGCAATTCTCATGAGATCATGCAGTTCTGATGTGTATCAGAGATTTTTTTTTTGGTCTTTTTTGAGGGAAAATAGTGAGAGTAATGGGGATTTGGTTCATCTGTATCAGAATTAGAAAGTATTTTTCTGTGCCCAAAATGAAGGCTTATGTTTAAAAATTCTAATATCCACAAAAAGGTCAGATTAATACATACTTTCTGCATCTATCCAATTTAAAGTGTGAGAAAGATTCAATCACAGTTGGTATATAACTGTCACAACCACAAAATTACATTTTAATTTTAAAAAAGATAACTTCAGCTTTTGCTGGATTGGAAGAAAGATCAATTTGTAAAATACAGAGACTAAATCACATTGTTGATTAAAAAACAGTACTTTACTGTGTGAAAATAATTTTCCTATTTTTGCAGACATAACAAATCTTCAAGCACAGAATAGTCCATGTATTTGCACAAAATACAACAACTGATGATGAAAACACTTTATGGTCATCCTTGTTTCCATATGCAGAGTTCACTGCCATAGGGAAATGTGAAATAGTTCAGAAAGAGCCAAAAAATCCCATATAGATGAATATGAAAAAGCATAACATAAAGAACTGTAAGAACTGAAAACTTCCAAAATATTAATCTTGAAAGACATTAACTGATAATTCATGATCAGAGAGTATCAGAGAGCACCATATGAACTGAGAGGTCTACTGACAGAAGCCTGTTGAGCCTCTGGTTGAAGGTGAAGCCGAAAGACCTTGCTGCAAGAAATTACACCCTACAGAGATGGGCCTTATGTCTTGGCATAGCATGCCTTGGTGTGACGTTATTCCTTGATATTTCTTACCTTCACCACTTTCCATGCCTTCTACAAAAATACCACCACACTGGGGGAGAATCCAGAATCGGCGCTTGTAACGATCCTGACCAAACATCATTGAACGCAAACAGTGTGAAGCTTCAAATAACTTCTTTCTGTACTGGCTCTGTTGCTGTTTTAAAAAAGGGAAAGTGTTATAATTCAATAGATGGAAAAAATTCGTGATAACAGAAAACATCTCCCAGCTGCCAGACTGAACAAAAGTTCAAGGGTCACGTGAGGAGGCTCTCTGAGAGACTGTGCGTGTGTGTGTTACGTGATATTCTACTCACAATTGCTGCCTTGATCATTTTATTTAAAGAAGTCCCTATAAAGAAATCGATTCAATCACTACCTGGTTTAGCTTAAGTTTATCAGTCTTCCTTAAAAACACATTTTGCGATGGTAGGTCCCGTCTTTTTAACACTGACTCTCAGAGAACAATAGGATCAAAGATTTCATTGCACAAGAACAGCTGAAATCCTATCAATTATACAGTAACAGCAAATGGTAAACAGAGCACTGAAGATAGCTGATACTGCAGCTCCGGATGGGAAACTAATGAGATACTTTAACTGGCTCATAAAAGAATGAGAACAATAATGCCTGCAAATAAATTCTGTATTCAAACACAAACAGTTCTCTGAGGNTTCAATTCTTGTTCTGCTAAATTGACACTGCTGGAATTCTGGTCTGCTAATTTACTGCAATTTGGAACACGAGAGAAACGAAGAGACAGTCTTAAATGACAAACTTTCGAATACGAAGAATAAAAACACAGGCCATGAGTACCCCTATCTACAGCATTCTATCTTTCTCATTTACGTTTCTCCTCCTATTCCATTGTTTCTTCTTTCAAAATCTGAAGCAAAGAGCTCCCTGTATTGGCTTGGAACATAGTTGCAGAAATTCTCCAACTGTAGGATGGAATGAGAACTGCAATAATTTGTTTAATGGAAGAGTCATTGCTTCTCGTACACAAAACTTATCATCACTTTTTAAGATCAAACAGAAGTATAGCAATTAGACAAATGACCTCTCACCTTTGTCAGTTTTTCAATCTGCTTCTCTAGTTCTTCAACACTTGCTGTCTGGTCCCCATCATCCTATAATCACCAAATATACTGTCAGGCCAAATTTATTTCAGGATAATATCATACTACCATGTCTTACTAACATTAAAGTAAAAAGATGTAACAGAAAATGAGAGGCAAATTCTAGGGGTAAAAAAGTTCAAATTTTGTGTTTGTTCAATATATTTGACTGGGAACAATGTAACTGGGAAAAGATGTATCTTGAATCTTTCCCACCCATCCCAGATACAGATGAAGGAGAAAGATCGTGGCCAGATGTTCGCGGAAAACATTCTTTTTCTAGAAGAAACAAATCAGGTTGTGCAGGAACACTTAAGACTACAGAATTTAATATTTATTTCTATGAAGTTTTTTGGATGTTCAAATTAATTTCTAAGTGTTTTTCATGCACGAAATAATGGAATCTGTCAAAATCTTGTCAGTCAGTTTTTGGTCAGTGCACACTTGCATTTTATTTCAATGTTTACAAGAAATTGTAGAGCCACTTTAAATTACAAGTCTGCTATAAAAGCTCCAGTGTTAACCTTGCTGATTTTTGAACAGGAATGCACCCATGATTAAGTCTATGGTTCCCGTCTCCCGAACAAATTTTAAAAATTAGATACTTTTCCATAAAGAAGTTTTAATTTAGGTCAAGGAAGTCTTTGGGGACAATAGTACATTTCCAAAAGAATACAACCAAAATCGTAGGAGCTCCCAGTCACCTGCCCCTCAAGTTACTACTGGTCTTGTATTCCTTGGCTCTGTAAAAGCGCACCAGAGTGAAACACCACGTACAGTGTGAACGCTATGGAACTTCCGATGTATCAGAAAATGAATCTCTCTACAGGAGTTAGACTTTTGTCTGTGAAATGCCCCGTGCACCAAAATAGGAGATTGTAGCACAGGGAAAAAGATGAAGGGATGAATATGAGATTAGATACCTAAATAGTATTTATTTTTAACTCTGAAGCATTAATTTGGAAGAACTTTGTGCTGTGCCTCTAAGGTATCCTCTTAACATTATAGTACTTAACATACACATTATAGTACTTCAAATAAATACAGAATAATAGCACAAAGGGCTGTTCCTATCCTAGAAAGGAACTGGCTTTCTAATGAAAGAGTTTCTGCAAAGATTTGAGTCTCATATGTTGACACATGCGTTGCTCCAGCGGGCATATCCACAGTACCCATAAAACCTTCCTTTGAACTCTGATAACCTTGCTCAAATGGATCATTTTCTGGCAAACAGTGCAACACCCAGCGCACTAAAACGCAGTATTCGGTATTGCTTGTCTCTTCTATCAGATTTCATCCTGTAGAGAATTCTAGAGTTCTACAGTGAATCTTACAGTCCTGTACCACTTCCATTAAAAAATGCCTTGACTTTTGTAGATACAAGTCATCTCAACAAGCTAAAAATGTTTCAGTGATCCCTCTGGTATCTAATCTGATATTGACTAGAAAAATTTATCATCATGTGATCAAATACAGTGGGGCAGCAACTACCCTAGAAAAGTTATGAAAGAATACACAGTAAGGTCACAGCAAGTTTTATAATAGATACTGTTAAATACAACTTTTCACTTCTTTATTATTTTGTTAACTAAAAAATGACATTTATTCTTCTCCAAGAGAAAAATACAGTTATGCTTATTTGCTAACAAAGCTGCAGTTCTCTGGATTTGTTACAATCTTTCAGAATTTCAGAGAAACCAAGACTGTCAAAACAAGTAAGCAGAAAAAACCCAAAACTAAAACAAATCAAACAACAAAGAACCCCACCAACCCATACTATAATAGCTATCAAAAAAAAGAGAAAAAAATACTCTGTAAAATAAACTTATTCCAAAAATTTAAAAATATTGGAAGTTATTCTTCCTTCCTATTTGTCATGAGATTTTGGGAAAGCAATGACATTGCAGAGAAACAGAAGCAAAAACAGGTTTTAACTTATTAGTTACAAGTTTCACTATACTTAAAATCCCTTACCTCATCCTCACAAACTTCTGCCTTCTTTCCTTTTTTATCTTCTTTGTCCTCTTCATCCTCTTCATCCTCATCTGCCTGATCATCACTGTCGTCATCGTCATCATCATCATAATCACTGTCTCCCCCCTTCCGTCTGCGTTTGCGGCCTGGTGTTGGTGTTTCCAAAGAGTGCTGTTCCTCTCCTACGTCACCACCTCCTGCAGCATCTCTTTTGCCAGTTTTCTTAGCGTGAATGATTCTAAGCCTTGAAAGACACGACAAAGGGTGAAACTATGGAGAACGTCTGTAGCATAAACATACCTTTCATCCTATGCGACTGAAAGTAAATCATACATTTGAGATTCAAATGAGCTCTTCTGTTCTAATACGACATTGTATTTTCTCAATATTTATTGCCATTAGTCAACAAGAAAAATTCAGATTATAGAACCCTTTAAGACTCCCATTGAGTTCTGAATAGAATTTCCGCTTCTCACATGTGAATTTTATTCTGTAACTGTTCAGAAGAAATGAAACACAAGAGGGATTCTGAAAAGTCAGGAAAGAAGATTAGAAGAAAGAACCATTTCAACTGCCTTATGCTTTGTTTTATGCATTTAAGAATATGATCATAAAATACCTGCATCAGGGCGGGGAGGCGGGGCGCAAATATCCTCAGTCGGAAGTAGTAAATTATTTACATTTGCTTGTCAACAGCAAGGTTGGTTTATTTAATTTTCTTTTTAATTTCAGATTTTTATGCATTTTTAATTTATTATATATTATTTGATTTTAGTTCTTTGGCTGATCTTTTTATTCTAGGACATACTTTCTTTTCTGAGAAATCTAGCTACCTAAACTACTAGGAGATTACTCAATCAAACTCTCATTTTTCCTTTTATGAAAGAAAAGGGAAACTTACATACCAGTAATTATGGTTGTAGTAGACCTCCTTCTTCTATAAAACCCCTATAAGACAAGATTCCACACAGCAAAAATTATAGTTCCACCTATCCGGGAGCTAGCAGGCAAACATGCTGAATCACAGGAGGTATAAATAGCCAGGCCTAACCAGTGACTTATAAAGCAGACTAAAAATGCAACTGACTGAGAAGAGATTCATAAACATGTGTAGAAAAGACAAAGATTTTCATAAGAGATGATTGGAAGAAGGTAGGATGGGAAAAGTAGAAGGGTAACGACAAACACAATTACCAGTACGTAATTTTTCCTTGTCATACTTCTCTCTCTTCCCATCCTACAAAACAATATTCCATACAGCAAGTGGCTACACGTACGCTGAGTGCTGTACAAGTACTGGCTTACGGGCGCACAGACAAACGCAACAGCTTCCAAAATGCTGACAAACAACGTCAGTACCCAACAGCACAGATTTAAATGAAGCTGTCACTGCTCAACTGGTAGCAGCACTTTTAAAAAGACCGTTAGCAAGAAATCATCAAGGGGACTTCTGTTCACTTGAGAACAGTTTGGCTTTGGGGTTTTTTGGGGGGGTGGGTTGGGGTTTTTTGTTGTTTTTTTGTTTGTTTGGTGGTTTGGGGGTCTTTTGTTTGTTTTAATGCAATGATTAATCCACTGGAGATTTTAGAAACTTTTACACTTCTATTTTTCCAGTACAAATGGATTTTCAGCTATTTAAAATATTTTTTTATTAAAAATGTTTCTCAAGCCTCCCAGTGAAGCTGGGAGCAAGTAACATTTTCAGGTCTGGTGCAAAAAGCCTTAGTCTCACTGAGTATCAATACTACTCAGGCTTCCACAAAGTTAAGTTTTTTAGGAAAAAAAAATCCCTTTTTATGAGGATAACTTCAAACCATCAAATCCTCTTCATTTGGACTGGAAATTCCTGCCTATACACAGGAATTAACTATCAAAGCCACTAGTCAATGACTGGATTGACTGCAGCGCGACTGGACAATTTTAGAGACAAATTAGACTATGATCATCTTGAAGACAAATCAATAATAAAGCTGGCAGGTGGAAGTTCAACGACTGGCAAACACCTCTTTCACATACCTAAAAGAAATGAGAAGAAGCAAAAAAGGCTGCTTTTGCTGAAAGCAAAAATAGAGATATAACGCTGTCAAGGATTAAAGGAAGCCTGCACTACAAACTATAAGGATGGAAATGAATCAGTGATGCTCTATTTTAAAAGCACCATAAGCATAAGAAGGCAGCAGTTTGTATCCGAAGTAGCGCAGAGGCAGAAACCAATGACAGCATAACTTAAAAAGTCTTCAGCTACTTCAAGAGGTAGCATAGTGCTGCTACCTTCACATATGGCTCACTGAGAGAAGAAAACCTGCACTCAAACTGTTTCACCTTTCTCAGTTTCAGGTATATACCAAAACAACACCTGCAACTGTTGAGAGAATTATAAAGTCTATTGGCCTATAAAAAGAGTGGGTGACCCATCAGATAATTAGATGTGTGACTTGAGCCTGCTCTAATCTAATCTGTAATGTTTACTAGATCACAGAAGGAAAATTAACCTCTTGACTTTTCATGCCTTCCTCATAATTTTTGTACCCAAACATAAGGTAGTAGCAAGGTAAAGAAGTTCTAAACATCATACTTTCAATGCACTTTTAACATACTTCAGCTTGGGTCTCAAAAATCTAAGTTTCCAAAATCAGCATTACCACCTGCTACCCAAAGTCGGGGTGCAATTTCTCCCCTCATGTAACACTGCTCTTGATATACCATCGTCATTTACAGTTGAGATGGCCTCACTGGAAAGAAATTAACTTACAAGGAGTATGCCATAATACTGGCATGCTAAAGAGAACATTGTTGCAGTGAAAAACCTTTTTCTGCAGTATTTCAAGTCTTGCAAAGAAACAGGTATTGCCTAATCCTTCAAGCAGCTGTATTTCATTCTCATTCCCTTTTATATTGATCAAGCTACAAAAGAGATGCCAAAGAGAAGATGTATAATGGAAAAGAAGACACTGAGATTAGGATTATCTAGTTATAAAACAGTTGAATCATTTCAGGTGAGACAGGCTTCTGACTTTAGTTGTGATACAGAAAGTACAGAGAAAGATTACTTGATTGCATGACACAGGTGCCTTTACAAAAACGGTGATTAGTATCAAGATTCACATCTAAATGTGACCGAGAAGGAATCAGACGCAACCTCTTACTGACCATCAGCCCAGCAGAAACAGCCCAGGCAGCTCAGAATTCAGTTTCCAACCATACATATTATACTTATCAAGGAATTTTGTTCAACATCCTTAAGAGGGGGAGAAAGAAAGGAGGGGGAGAAAGAAAGGGGGGGGGAGAAAGAAGCATCCCTACAGGCTTTCACACAACGATTCCTTTTTCCAGCCTGGGATTTTAACGTTGCTTTTCTGTATCTTACAGACTCCGGCTTTCATATTATTTCCCCCCCCGCCGTCCCGATATCCCGTTGAGGAGCTAATCTCATAAAAAGTGAGAACGTAAGCACAAAAGGATCACTTAGTGCAAACATCTGACACAGGCAGAATCTCTTCTCACCCCACTTGGACATACTTCAAGACAGTCTGGACATAGTGGTATGAAGATTTACCACAACAAACACTGGCAAACCAGACTGAGATGAAATAAACCCATTCCATAGCACCACTATACACTTCCCACACAGGACAGGCTTGTGTTGAGGGTCACGTAAAGGTCTGTGTGTATATGAAAAGAGTACGCATCCCTGGATCACATGGCAAGCAGCCAAGAAACCAGATATTCCTATGCAAAACTGTGTGGGACTGGGATGCTTAAAACTAGACTGAGCTTTGGAACGGATGGGGAAGATAACATACATAAGAATGAAGCCTAGAAGCAGAAAAAAAGACCAAACAGAAGACTGAAATTGACAGATTTCTTTTCAGAGAAGCCCCAGAACAGTTGTAAGAGTTTATGAAAAACACCAACTGACATAATAAAGGAGAAAACATTGTTTAAATTTGATCAAAGAAGGCTCTTCTAAAAGGCTTCATCAGAAAAACAGTGGAAAACCCAAAGATTTTGAAGCAAAGATGAGAGAGGCGAATCAAGTCCAAAGAAGCAGAAGAACAATGTTTCTGAGCACTTCCACAATACTTACGCTCGAAAATAAGGACAGCACTACTGGAACCTGAAATCCACACGTGAGGGGAAAACACAAGAAATAGAGAAATGACTGTAGGAAGGAAGAGGTGATTGGGACTGCAGGGTATTACACCCACTATTTGAAAGGGAAGAAAAGAGAGGTTGTGAGGAAAAGGGAGGATCCTACATCTACAAGTACTTACAGTTCGATGGAGGGAGAGAAAGACTAGGCAGTCCCTAAGGAGACAGAACAGGTAAGGGTCCCATCCCACTAGTGACAGCTGGCTACATCAGAACTTCAGAAACACTTTTTAAACTGTCTCCCATAGAAGCGATACAGATGAAGACAGGAAAAGGTATTTGGATTGTCCTACGAGATAAAAATGTATGAACCCTGTGAACACTGGTATCTGCAGCTTTAGTAGAGAATTTCTTTTTATTGGTCTAATTTTTTCCTCTACCTCCCTCTTGTCCTTCTTCTTTACTTCTTTCCTTCTTCCTTCTGAGATACATTAAAGGGAAAAAAGGGAGACATAAGATTAGAAATACAAGTACCTAAAGCAAGGACTAAGAAAGGAGTCACCATTCCTAGTAAGAAGTAAAGATGACTAGGAAAAAAAAGAAAGTAGGGTCTGGCTATGTATTTTTACCCCCTGTGATTCATGAACTTTATGCCTTCTAGCTTCCTGGCAGGTGGAGCCATTATGCTTGCTGTATGGAATTTTGTCTTGTAGGATGGGAGAACAGTGGATATGAAACTGACAACCTTTAAAAAAAATTCCAAATTTACCTTAAATAAAAATATAAAAAAAATCTCAAAGTTTGCATTCTACGTATGATCCCTAGCTACAGGGAAACACAGAACATCGACAGATGGGAAACACTAAGGTAACATAATACAAATTAGCGAAATTCAATCAGTCATTGTTGTATGAAACTCATGTCGTCTTAAAACACCTTTCATAATGAACGCTGGTAATTATGGTACGATTTCACAGCTCCTGTAATATTCCAGTTTAAAAATTTTAATTTTCTTCCAAAGAATACACAAGGGACTTGACTTTGCTCCAGTTTTGAGGGACACTAACCCTTTGAACCTCAGGCATCTTCAATAGATTGTAAAAGACTGGTGCTTCACCATTCTAAATCCACATCCATCTTAACTAGGCAGTTCAGTTACTAACTTCTTGGTAAACTTGTAATTGCATCAGCTGATTTTGTCCTTAGAACCAATTGCCTATATAGCAGCACATCTGAGCAAACGCAAAAAAGCAGTATATTGTAATATTTAAGGAAATTAAACTTACTTCCGAAGTTTGCCTTCAACCATCCATTTATCTCTCCTTAAGTTTGACATATAATCAATGTTTTTATCAATTTCACTGTCAAAGACAAAATAATCCATTAAATGTGAACTTACATATCTTTTTCTGACAGACATTTATGTATAGATAATTTGTCTCAATGATCTACCTTGGAGAAATGTTTAAAATTCAAAATAAATCATTTTAAAGCTAGGAAATTCCATTACTAGGAATGCCAACATAGTGTACTCTGTACCTATGTCAGGCAGTCTTTATTTACAGTATCACATAAGCTTTCTTTCCATAAGAAGTATGTTATTCAAAGAACTCAACATTTCTTCCTGTAGTTCTAATTCAGTGCCAAGCCTCTAGGTGTATTTTCCACAAAGCACCTAGCGCTGCACTGAAAACAAGGTTATCACTGGTACCTCTACCGTATTCTAACCAGGATCCATGTGACCTACAAACTAACGTTCAATTTTCACTGCAAAAATTACAGAAGCAAAAAAAAAGAGTGCTTCAGGGCAGTGACCCTCTGCAAGCACACTTCTGAGACATCCCAGCTGCAACAGTTCAGCAGGTTATAGTTGTTTCTATGATGAAAACACAGAAACTCAACTTCTGAATGATCATTTCTACAAGTCTGATTTAACAGTTGGTCATCTGCAATAAGATAAAGTTTCTTACTATGATGAATTTAATTAATACACATGAACTCTCTTCCACAGTACGTACACAGCACCTGCACTGCCCTCTTCTGTTGTTTTTCAGCTTTGGTAAGCACAGAGCATCTCTCTCATCCTTTCCTTACACAACGCTGATTCACTTTTGCAACACAGTATACCAAAAGCAGCAGAATTCACCATGAAACAAAACGGCACTCAATTGGGTGATGAAAGACTTTACCACAGTAAGTACGTAGGCAGAGGTATAGGTAACCCAAAGACTGGCACTTCCTAAGTTTTTATTGCACATTGTTGGGTTTTAAAATGTTGTTTAACACAGAGGGGTTTTTACTTATGAAATGCTATACGCTACTGACCACAAATGAAGTATACACTTTCTTGAATTACTACCATGATAAATCAGGCTTGCCACCTCAGCTGGTGACCCTCGTTACAGTATTTGGACAGAGAGGTCTTAAAAAACAAAAAGGAAAAAATGGGAAAGAGTACTGCAGAACCCTCATACAACGCTTCTAAATTATTCCCTAGAATAGTTACTAAATTTATTTGTAGTCAACCTCATCTTTTACTTGGCAAACAGCTGCAGAAATTTTGGTGCAAGCTTTGAAAACAAACTCACAGACCAAACATGGAAAAGTCCTACTCTCCCATCGTATCAGAAATACATAAAGGTAAGAAGCAGTAACATAGCAAATTTCAGCTTTCATTATAAGAACATCAAGAATCCTCCTGTAACAGAAGGCAGCGTATACAGTATTTTTGAACCATAACATTTTTATTTTATTTTTACAGACCTGTTGGGGAAAAAATCTTACCTTACTACACTTTTGCTGCATGCTAACTCATTGACGAGAAAAGCAAGTACTGATGCTTTCTGAGCCGGAGTGTGTGCCTGAAAAGCTTTTGTCTTCAAGCTCTCCGTCAGCTCAGTTTGCCCACAGTGAGCCTCCATGAGTATCTGCAGAATCTCAGACACGTTATCTCGATTGATACCAACATTCAGTAAGTGTTCCCCAAGGATAGTTTTAGCCTAAGAAGAATAAAGACATTTTGAACAACCACATTTAAAAATATTATTTTCCTCTGCAGGCTACATTATTGTTTCTAAAACAGTGGGGTGGGTGTTTGCATTTTTACAGGAGGACTTTAATCAGGATTTTTCTTTCAAGCTATTCAAATATAAATCTTGAACAGAGTAACAAATTAGAATGTCTTCACCTCTAAGTTTTTAAGAGCAGAGATAATATTAATATTAATGAAATAGGTTAAATGAAAGAAGACATGGTCCAACTGGAATTTGATGAATACCATTTTGCACAATCGTGCTATGTAGAGTTCTAGAGTAGAAAAGAGCAATGTTGTCTTGAAAAAGGAGGACAGTAAGAAAGAGAATCATGAATACATCAGAGTTTTGATGAAGTGATGCGGAGGGCAGACTATAGAGTAAGAAATGGCAAGATTCACTGAGAGGACAACATAAGGGCAAGAACGATAAGGGGCGGTGCGGAAAGGAGTTAGAAGATATGGCCACAGATGTGCTGGTGCCCTACAAGAGGGCCAAATAAAAATCGGGCAGGGTAGAAAATACGCCCAGAAATGTATCACTTCTGGAAAACAGGAAGGCTGATGGGGCACAGAAAGTCTTTGAGTAACATTAGAATAGTGACACCAAAGAGAAGAAAAAGGGAATGGAAATCCAAATCAGAAAGGCATCAAAGACACGCATTAAGGATGCATTCATAAATACAGAGTGTTTATTATGGATTTCTTTTTTCCTTTTTTTTTTTTTTTTTTACCTTGTATCCTGTAACAAGTCCTGGATCACAAACAGCTGCAGAGACAAGCTTTACAAGCAAATCTTGTACTTCTCCCATGCTGTCCCCTATGTTTAACAAACCCTCTTGAAGAACGCTCAGGGAAGGGACATCCACATTCACATCAAAGCCGAGAACTTTACCAAAGTTGCGCAGGAACTGCACTACCATGAGACAATCTGAGAATGTGCTTCCATCAAGAACAAGGCCTGGGATACGAGGCAACTCTGGCAAAGGCTGAAAAGTAAAGAAAAACTATTAAAGATCCAGTAGTATATTTCAAAAGAAAACTTTTTTGATACTAGCTAGGGGAATTGGCTGATACTTCCATACGACCTACGGCATGCCAACGCTAGAAAGTAAAAGCTATGGAGAAGCTGCCCCTCCACATCCCATCCAGTAAACTTAATTCAAAGCTGAAACACGTTTACCTTTTCAATTACTGTAAGAGGCAAGAATAATAAATAGTTACTTTTTGGCCAGGAGATGCTCTCAGGCCCTATTCTGAGCCAGAATACTATAAACGGTGGTGTAAAAATATTTGCGGGACATAGGGAGGGGAATTCTTAGACACAGAGAGCACTTGAACCTGAGGCACGTCCAGTCCTGAAGGACAAGAACTAAGAACACAGAAGACCGGGAAACTAATTTGTCTGAATAACAGCTTAGAGTAGTTGCGCATAGAAGAAAAGCTGTATCTAGTGCCTGCGTACCGACATGTGATGCATATTCCTGCTGTAAAAATAACTCAGAGTAACCAATTTTTTTCTTGAAGCAATTATGCAAGTGCTTTTTGGGAAGCAGGCCACTTTTAAAGAAAATGTTTTTAATTAACTAAATATATGCTACTTCAGTGTCTGTACTATCTTGTATTTGTATATGTTTCAAATAGTTATCTAATTATCTAGACCAGAACTTGAATGCTTTGGGAGTGGCTGCGAGAAAAAAGTTACTGTCACAATGGCAAAATACAGAAACAAGAGGCAAGAAAATAAGTTTCTATTATTATGATTACCTTCTGGTCTGCTAAGCACATATCTTCGTTAGGCTTCTTTAGTTCCTTTGCCATTTCTAATTCCAATCTTCGCTGTTCCAGTTTACGTTCTTTATTTAATCTTTTCTCATCACGTTTCTCTTGCTTTAACCGCTCTTTTTCCTTAAATAGAATTACAAGGGCAGAAAATAAAACCCACATATTATAGTTACAATGGAACAATCCAAGAATTTGAAAAGCACTACTTACGTAATCTTAATAATTACCACAGCAATTAAGGAACAGCGTGACCTGGATAGGCTGGAGAGTTGGGCAGAGAGGAACTTAATGAAATTCAACAAGGGTAAATGTAGGGTACTGCATCTGGGGAGGAATAACCCCAGGCATCAGTACAGGTTGGGGGCCGACCTCCTGGAGAGCAGCTCTGTGGAAAGGGACCTGGGAGTCCTGGTGGACAACAGGATGACCATGAGCCAGCAATGTGCCCTGGCAGCCAAGAGGGCCAATGGCATCCTGGGGGGCATCAAAAGGAGTGTGGCCAGCAGGTCGAGGGAGGTCATCCTCCCCCTCTACTCTGCCCTGGGGAGGCCGCATCTGGAATACTGCGTCCAGTTCTGGGCTCCCCAGTTCAAGAAGGACAGGGATCTGCTGGAGAGGGTCCAGCAAAGGGCTACAAAGATGATTAGGGGATTGGAACATCTTTCATATGAGGAGAGGCTGAGGGATTTGGGTCTCTTTAGTCTGGAGAAAAGAAGATTGAGGGGGGATCTTATTAATGCTTTCAAATACTTGAAGGGAGGATGCCAGGGGGATGGGAGCAGTCTTTTTTCAGTGGTGCCCATTGATAGGACGAGGGGTAATGGGCACAAGCTTGAACATAGGAAGTTCCATCTTAACATGAGGAGGAACTTCTTTACTTTGAGGGTGGTGGAGCACTGGCACAGGCTGCCCAGAGAGGTTGTGGAGTCTCCCACTCTGGAGACATTCAAAACCCGCCTGGACACTGTCCTGTGCAACCTGTTGTAGGTGACCCTGCTCTGGCGGGGGGGTTGGACTAGATGATCTCCAGAAGTCCCTTCCAACCCTGACGATTCTGTGATTCTGTGAACCTGCATTCAAGCAAAGGGAAGGAGGAAACTACAGAAATAGAACAAAATCATCAAATTTGTGAGCAAATGTAAGATTCACTTTTTTCTCTCCTGTCCACATGGAAATGGGTGTTGAATACGTTTACACCAAAAGATTATTTCGAGTACCATTTCACGAGATGACTGAATGAAAATATGGTAAAGAGCTGCCACATGTGCAAGGAGTCCGATTTTAAAGCCCCCGCTTGCACACTAGAATCGTCGATGAGGGACCGCTCAAGACAGCCGTACTTGGGAAGACCTCTCTGGACAGCACATGGTTTAAAAATTCCCGTAACACATAAACTGGCTATGAATAACTTATAAAACACAACCAATCTTTTCAACACACATGACTTCTGGCCTTGAATTACCACGCACTTAGCATGCAATCTGAAAATTAAACAATCATTAATACCTTATTCTGTACAACAAGAAAACAGGGACAATCAAGCGAGAAGCCAAGCATCTATGATTCTTCTCTTCCGACAGACACCCCATACAGCGATGTCACACAAAATACTGTACAACGGTCTCTCTCTAACCTGCCACAACTGACTGGATTTGGAGCTCCAAGAGCCCTCCCCGTCCCTGACGCCAGCAGGTCTGCTGTCACAGGCCCAGCGTTGGCACGCCGGCCTGCACACACAACTCATTACACACCTCTGCGAGACAGTATCGAATGCAAAATAGAGTCAGGAACCATGCACGGAATCTGCCATGTATCAACGCTGCCTCTTTAGATCACAGAACTGCGTGCATGTACACAAACACACACGTACGTTAGTCACAACCCAAGAACCTGACACAATATAAAGGTGAAGCCACTACACACGCTTTTCACCTGTGGACACAGAAGGCTAAAGAACCAAGCTAAGCTGGTTCATATTACTCAGAATCCCCATAATTCTGTCTGTTTGAGAGGCCACTCTAGTCTCTTCACTTTACTACTGACAAATTTTGCATAAATGAGAGCATGGGCTATAACCGTAAGTCAGGACTCGGCTGCATTTGTAGAGCAGCTTTAACTGCCGACTTTGCTGTATAGTTCTGTCAGGCCCCAAGACTTTTTATTCTTTCTTTTGATTCTATGCTGAATATTACTAGACCACTTGTGGTAACTGTGGCTAAACACTATGACTGCACAGAGCAGTTGGTAACGACCTCGACTGCTACAGTCTCTAGTGGATTTAAGGCAAGACAGAGTTCAGAGTTGGACACAAAGAACATGTTTGGCCCAGCAACCTTACACTGGCAGAAGAAAAGCTGTCATGTGCAGAACTACCCGTCTGCCCAACTGCTGCTTCACGGCTGTGTAGGCACCCCCTGTCCTGACACCAGAGACCCTCGTAGCTGGGATGACCGCATAAGGAACACACCGCTGATTTGTGCTTTTCTCTCTTTACCAGCCTACATCTCGTATGGAAAATCCCAATATGCTAAAGCAGCACACAAAATTAGGAACTTTATTTTAAAATGGAAAATACTCCCTGACTTGTTTTTTTAAATGGTTCACTGCCTTTTATCTTAACATATGTCACGGTCTCACAGGCAACTGGCATTTCCTACAACTTGTTTCTGACAACTAGAAACATTCTATGTCAGAAGAAAACAAGAGAAGCACATATGGGTATTTAAGTGGCAACATATTAATTTGCAGTTACGATTTAAAATGCAAACCTTAACCATGCTAAGTTTCATAAATGTATTTAGAGATTACTTTTACTGGCTACAAGAAACATTTGCTACTCTTTTTCTATTAGAGTAAGAATATAATTACAGCACTGGATCAGACTATACAACCATTTAGCCTGGCATCCTGATTTCCAGCAGTGTATGAGGTGCTCAGGGTATCACCTTCCTCTACTCAGTGCTGATGAGACTGTATCTGGAAGAGTGTCCAGTTCTGAGCCCTCCACCTCAAGAAGGATGTAGAGAAAATGGAGAGGGTAACTGTTTTAAAAACAGAACGTATCGGTTTTTTGAAATCAGATCTATCCCTTATTTACGGCTGCTGTGGAAAAAACTTCTTCAGAATATTCAGCTCTTAGTAGCTTTATTTGCACACTTGTAACTGTCACTACTTACCAGAATGATATAGATCAGAAACAGATTCCTGATTTTAGTTTATGAAAATGTTATCAAGAAAACTGTCATTATTTTCCTTTCTAGTTTGTATGATGAGATACTACTAGGAAGATCGGAAACAACTTAATCTAACTTTTTAACAAAGACTAATCATACAATCACGGAGTATCTTGACCCTTAAGGATCATCGAGTCCATCTCCATGCTCCTTGCAGGACCACCTAACACTAAGCCGTATGACTAAGAGTGTCATCCAGACGCTCCGTGAACTCTGCCAGGCTTGGAGCCTGTTCCAGTGATTGACCACCCCCTCCGTGAAGAACCTTTTCCTAACGTCCAACCTGAACCTCCCCTGATGCAGCTTCATTCCATTTCCATGTCCTATTGCTGGTCACCAGAGAGAGGAGATCAGCACCCCCACCCCACTGCCCCCTTTGAAGAAGCAGACTGCAATGAGGGCACCTGTCAGCCTCTCCAAGCTGAACAAGCGAAGTGACCTCAGCCACTCCTCTTAAGTGTTGCCCTTGAGACCCTTCATCATCTTGGTCACCCGCCTCTGGACACACTCTAACGGTTTGATGTCCTCCTTATAGTGAGGAGCCCAAAACTGCACACAGAACTTGAGGTGGGGCCACACCAGCGCAGCATAGAGTGGGACAATCACCCCCCTTGACCAGCTAGCGATGCTGTGCTTGATGCAACCGAGGACACAGTTAGCTCTTTTGGCTGCGAGGGCACACTGTTGACTCATATTGAACTTGCCATCAACCCAAACCCCCAGATCTCTTTCCACAGAGCTGCCCTCCAGCCTCTCATGCCCCAGTTTGTGTATATAACCAAGACTATCCCATCCCAGGTTCGACACTTGCTCTTGTTAAACTTCATACAGTTGTGACTGCCCAGCTCTCTAGTCTATCCAGATCTCTCGGTAAGGCCTCTCTACCCTCGAGGGAGTCCACAGCTCCTCCTAGTTTAGTGTTGTTGGCAAACTTACTTAATGGACATTAGACTCCTGCATCCAGATGATTTATAAAAACATTAAATAGCACTGGCTTTACAATGGAGCCCTGGGGAATCCAACTGGTGAGTGGTCGCCAGCCTGCTATAACCCCCTTTATTAAAACTCTGAGCCCAACCCATCAGCCACTTGCTCACCCAATGTATTATGCACTTGTCCAGCTGTGCACTGGACACATCATCCAGAAGGATTCTGCGAGTATCAAAAACTTTGCTAAAATCAAACCAGCCCATATCTACTGGCTTCCCTTGGTGAACTAGATGGGTGAACTTGTCATAAAAGGAAATTAACTTGGTTAAGCAGGACTTTCCCCTTGTGAACCCGTGCTGGCTATTACCAATGACTGCATTGTCTCTCAAGTGCTTTTCGGTAACTCCCAGAATAACCTTCTCCATCATTTTACCAGGCACTGAAGTAAGACTGACAGGCCTGTAATTACCAGGGTCTTCCTTGTTTCCCTTCTTCAAAACTGGGACAACATTTGCCAGCTTCCAGTCGACTGGGACCTCTTCACATTCCCAAGACCATTGAAAAATAATGGAGAGAGGTCCCACAAAAAAATCAGCCAGCTCTTTCAGTACCCTGGGGTGAATCCCATCAGGCCCCACAGCCTTATGCGCATCCAGCTGGAGCAACAAGTCTCCAACACGTTCAGACACAGCTGGGGGTCTATCATCCCCCCAGTCATGGTCTTCCAACACAGGGCTCCAGGGGTGCTAGGGCCCATCATCAGTGTTACAGACAAAGGCAAAGAAGGCATTAAATGTCTCTGTTTTTCCTATGTCCCTATTTGTGAGGTGACTGACCTCAACAAGTGACGAAACAATGTTATCTCCGATCCTCCTTTTGCTGTTAACATATTTTATAAAGCCCTTTTTGTTGCCCTTCACAGTACTAGCCAGCTTGAACTCTAATCAAGCTTTGGCCGCACAAATTTTCTGCCTGCAGTGGCAAAGAGCATCCCAACAGTCCTCCCATGTCGCCTGTCCTTGCTTCCAATGTCCGTACACTTTCCTTTTCTGCTTGGCTCTAGAAGAAGACCCTTGCTCAGCCAAGCTGCCTTCTGCCCTGCTTGCTGGACTTCCCACACTGTGGAATCGCCTGCTCCTGTGCTCTTAAGAGATGGCTCTTAAAAAGTGACCAGTATTCATGGACCCCAACATCTTCAAAAGCAGACTCCCAGGGGACCTTACTGACTAGCTCCTTCAGCAGCTCAAAGTCTGCTCTCCCCATGTCCAGGGCCGAAGCTTTGCTGGTGGTTTTTTCTCCTATCGCCAACAATTTGAAACTCACCTACTTTGTGGTCACTGTGACCAAGACAGCCACCAATCACCACTTTGCCCACGAGTCCCTCTCTGCTTACAAACAATAAATCCAGGAGGGCACCTTTTCTAGTTGGCTTAAGAGTTAGCCGTGAAATTCTTCCTTGCACTGAAGTATTATCCAATTTTTCTTTGTTTTGGTCTGTCACTTTCATTTAAATATACAAACATATCTAAGAGAAAAAAGTTTTAACAATTTCTTTGACAACTAGAAGCTACAACGATGGTTATTTTACTTCAATCTCTTAGTTATCTGTACTTTATTAATAAAAGTCTCAGGATAAAGAAATGTATAAAAAGTAAAATAAAAAAGTTATCAATTATGTTTTAGCATTGATAGTCCCTCTTAAGACAGCCTCAGGGTTAAAACTGGAGACAGCCTCAGGATTAATTAAGATGTAAACTTGTCTATCACAGTCTAATAGAAGTTTCACCATACTGCACAGCTCTGGTTTTACCATCAATGCTATTCTGTCATGTACTTTTTTTTTTTAACCATCTATAATGCAACATAAACTACTGTATTATTACAGACCAATGAAGGTAAAAAGTTTTGAGGTGTTGTAGCTAACAACATTTCATTTACTGCAGTATAACCTGAACAAGCAGGTATTCCTGCAGGAGAGGCTTTTTCTCAAGCTACCACAGGCATGAATGTAAGCAATGTGGTTACAACTGCTTTTCAAGGCAAAGCTAAAAGACTTTTCCCTCATTTCCTTCTGCAATCTTCTAATGAAATTGAGACCTCTCAACTGGCTATAAGAACAAGTTCTATTACAAAAATACTATTACATTAGCTTAAGAGCAGGGAAACTTCCATGTCTTTCATGCGATAGTATAGCTAAGAGCAAAATTTAACTAGTTAAAGGCCTGATTAGTCAACTCAACGAAAATACTTTGATGGATTCTGGGTTAGGTTGTGCTGATATACACTACCAGTGTTTCTTGAATATTTCCGCCCCCCTCTAAAGTAAAGTATCTAGAGTTCCTTTACTTGTAAGCAATCATTTAAATTATGAAAAAAAAATCCATTTTGCAGTACTTTAAAAGGAATAGTTTAATTCAGCTGCCAAACAAACACCCAGTTTAATAGCACAGAATGTGTATTTAATCTTTAGCATTAATCCTCGTAATAAGCAAGTGTTATTAGGTCCTTTTGTGATACTCTAGATTTATATAAATGGAAGCGATCACCAGAATAAGTAGCACTAATCGTAAGGAAAGGGCAGCTATTTTGAAAATAGTCTTATTTTCAGAAACAAAACAGAACAAAAGATCTAGATGTTTAGATGATCAGCATCAAAAGAAGCCTGAAATGCTGGAAAGTGAAATCATACATTTTTTTATCAGCTTAATGTTACTGTGTTCAATAAATAAAACAAGTTAAATAACTAGATTTGGAGATGGACAAAGTAAAATGACTGTACACAAAATGACACATACGCATTTAGGACTTAAGGCTTCTCTGTCTCTTGGTTCAGAACTTGACACATCTTTATAGTAAAACAAAACAAGAAATGAAGCATCTATTTCCTATAGCACAGCAGTACTTTCTACTGAAGGAGAAAAAATAAAACTGTTAAGAGCTAATAATTCTATTTGCTTGGTTTAATCACGGTCCAAATCTAGAATCATCTTACAAAATCCACAAGTTCCAAGAAACCTGGACTGGAATAAGATTTGTACTTTTACCCCTGAACAAGTATTGACAAAAACCCATCCAGCGAGTCTGACAGGTCAGTATGATGAAGTCCTTACTCTTCTTATACACATACCCAACGTCAAGAAGAGAAAATAAAACTTCCTTTCCAGGAAATACTAAGGACTCTGAAGTGACTACGCAATTATGCGCTGCTTGCGCAGCATCACTGAGGATGGAAGGGACCCTGTCCCTGTGTGTGTCCTGTCCCTGCTGCAGCACGCACCCCAGCATCAGCTACAGCAGGCTGCAAATTGACAACCTACCCAGGCAATCGGTGCCAGTGGTCCACCACCACCCTCAGAGTAAAAAAGTTTTTTTTAAGTTTAAACAGAATTTCCTCTATTTCAATTTGTGCCTATTGCTTTTTGTCCTGCCCCTGCCACGTCCCCAGGGACATGATACATACAGGTACAAAGAGACTGCTCTTCTACAGACCACTATAGAATGAAACTATGAAAACTTCACACTTTCAGAGATTAATACTCACTTCTGCTTTTTTACGTGCTTCCATGGCTTTCATAAGCATCATATGTTGTCTTCTCCTTTCTCGTTCCTATTGAAGCACATAAGATTAGAACAAAACTAATCCACATTTTCAAATCAGTAAAAAAAGCTGAGTAACAAATTTAGCATTAATAGACAAGTCACAGTAAATACTAAATATAGGACAAGAATGGCCAAGTCTGTGCATGTTTTAGTTCAGGTTTAGAAAGCAAATACAAGAACAATCAAAAGCAAAAAGGTAAAGCAATGAACATGGAGACAGTGTAAAAAAGAAGCATACAGATTTACTTATGGTCAGTTGTGATGCTCCTTCATAAGCTGGCAGAACAAAAAGCATAATGGTTGGCTGGAACAGGTCAGTTACCTTACATCTGCTATTATGGAACTCGCAATTTACTTCTTCAATAGCCAATTCATCAGAAATTTTAAACTGGTCATTTTCAAACATTGCAAATATTAACATTTTTGTAACCAAGCAACAAATTAATATGATTACTTTTCTGGGCTCTAGATCAGGTTTAATCAAGCTAGTGGTGGCGCATATATGTACGCAATGACACTTTCATTTACTGATGCCTGTCCCTCAATAAATTATGTCAGTAACTTCAACTGCATTAAAAAAGTTGTATTCTAGGGCATTAAGTGTAGATTTTTTTGCCTTAAAAGCTGTACAGCAAATCTTGGCCCCAGTAAAGGCTATGGGAATTTCATTGCATAATTCAGTGAGGCTACAATTACATTCTGATGTTTCATTGTATACTTATAACATTATGTCTTTACCACCGAGTGAAACCTCATTTCCTCAGTACCTTAAAAACTTCAGAAAGGAATCATCCTGATTTCTAAAAAAGGTCAATTGAAATTGTATTTAAGATGTCTGGATTCATTCCCAGTGAATGGGACAAGGTTTGCAAAAATTATCCAGGTGACTACCTATTAATTTTGCATTAATTAATCCCTGATTTTATACAGTAGTCCAATTTCTATTGGGACATCAGTAACAAATATTTCTGGTTTAAAACCTCGTTTGTTTATTTATTGCCACATTCAATTTATACACATGTTCAAGACGTCTTTTTTTTTTCCCTGAACAGACAAGACAAGCAGATGTATGCAATGCACTGTGCTGTAAAGCCATGCAGCAGTATGTAATATGACAGCAGCCAGTGCTACATTTTATGCATTGCTATGACAACCATATCACAACCAAATCACAATGCGGTGTTAGATGTACAAAAATAAACATACCCATACCATATCTAGTCTATGCCTCTCCAACTCCTGGTAGAAAGAGTTGGCACAACATTATGAAACAGAAATCACAAAGTCATAAAACCACTTTATAATCCCCCAAAAGACCCCAATACCGAAGCAAAGCAACAAATCATAAGGTAAAAGAAAATCTGTGCAGGAATCAAACCCAGAAATTTTTAAAGGGCATATTTTGAAGGTTCCCCCCCGCCCCATATAGCTTAAGTAGTAGTTCACAATTGCCATTCTGTCTGTTTGCTCGACTGAATGTATACCAACCTGGTGTTTCAGAAGAACAGCTTGCTGCCTTCGCATCTCTTTTTCCTTAAACAAAAGAACAAAAATAACCTTAAAATATCTATCAAAATTTACTTACAAGTTGCACATTTTTCCCACACTAAAAACCCGCACATCTGTGTTAAACTCTTACTTCCCCACCCCCATACACTGACCACAGAGAAGCAGACATGACAGCAGGTTTACTGAGTTGTGTTTCATGTTAAAATACACCCAGAATGCCAAAGCAGTAATAGAAATGCATATATAAATTTCCAACATTTGTAAGAGTTCTGTAGTCTTCTATATGTACAGCCTAGAAAAGACTACGCTTGTTGAGAGGCATCCAGTGTGCTTAAAAGAATATTGTGAATAAAGTTACTGCACAAGCATTTTAAGTTATGCAAACCATGCGTCATGTAAGGAAAATGCATGGTACTGGCACACAAAAAATTACTCTCTCTATATATTCATGTGTGTATGCATGAATGTATGTTTGCCTGTGTGTTTGTGTATGTCACATACATGAAGCATACACAGACAGAAGTTTGTATTTATATGAACATAGATACACGTTATTTATATGCCATCTGGGGTGGCCAGCAGGTCGAGGGAGGTCGTCCTCCCCCTCTGCTCTGCCCTGGGGAGGCCACATCTGGAGCGCTGTGTCCAGCTGTGGGCTTCCCGGTTCAAGAGGGACAGGGAACTGCTGGAGAGGGTCCAGCAAAGGGCTACCGAGATGATGAGGGGACTGGAGCATCTTTCTTACGAGGAAATGCTGAGGGACGTGGGGCTGTTCAGTCTGGAGAAGAGAAGACTGAGGGGGGATCTGATCAATACTTATCAATCCTTAAAGGGAGGGTGCCAGGGGGGTGGGAACAGTCTTTTTTCAGTGGTGCCCACTGACAGGACAAGAGGGAACCGGCACAAACTCAAACATGAGAAGTTCCATCTCAACACGAGGAGGGACTTCTTCGCTGTGCGGGTGTCAGAGCAGTGGCAGAGGCTGCCCAGAGAGGTGGGGGAGTCTCCCACTCTGGAGCCATTCCAGACCCGCCTGGACGCCGTCCTGTGCCACTGCTGGAGGTGCCCCTGCTCTGGCAGGGGGTGGCACTGGGGGAGCTCCAGAGGGCCCTTCCCACCCTCACCAGTCTGCGATTCTGTGATCTCTATTTACAGTTTCATTATCAATTAACATCCTTCCAAATTTACAGATTTTATATATCAGCATATATTATACACCATAACGCATAACGCAGTTCTTGATTTTGGAGCTCCTCTAAACTAACCTTTATTCGTTTTTCGGCCTCCAATAATTTGGCATTTGCTGCTTCTTCCTTCTTTTTCTTTTTTGCCTGTGCATGCAAAACAGGTCACACAACAGCACCATCACAACTTGAAAATAATCTGACTAGAAATAAAGTTACGTGCCTTTAAAAGTTCAAAACGTCATCACACATCAGGTACATTGAACAGACTTTTTCCCCAATGCAGCTTTCATAATCAATCAATTCACAATTATTTACTTTTTAAAAGTTAAGCCAGAATTTCAAGTCCCACTCAAAATTGCTTAACCTGGCTATTATAACTAAGAAAGCGAGTATACACAGAAACAATAAAATATAAATGGCAAAGAGATTACCATTAATTTTTTCACGAATAGAGACTTGAAAACTAGCAATCTATCTTTGCTAGCACACTAGGAAACTAGTGTATTATACCAGTACATTCTAGCACATATATATAAACTTAGTATTTTAAATCCATTGCACTTCATACAGAGCAGAGCATGATACTGCTTTAACATCCTATTACTGCAAATGTGTTTGCTAACAAAGGAATAGTTATGCTCTTAACTTTAGCAAATACAAGACTATTTGTGTAGGAAGTCAGCAGCTCAAGTGAACATTTGCAGGATTTGGGTTGCAGTTAGTATAGACATTTTTAAGAAAAATATTTTAAGACATGGTTTTTAACTGGTCTTTAGAAGTCCAGGTTGTTAGAGCCATTATATTTAGTTACATTCCTAAGTTCATGTGTGATTATAAAATTATAACTTTCTTTAAAATGGCAACACAAAAATTACATTTGAGCCATTATTTTTACCTCTAAAATTTGCTGAGCTCGAAGTTCTTTCTCCATTCTGATTTGCTGGATTCGCTTAATTTTTTCCTACAAGGGGAAGAAAGTTATTTCTTTTTTAAAAGACAACATTGAGAGAGTAAATTTACAGTTTATACACAAACTTTTTGTTATCAAGTCTCACACCCACTGTAGTCAATTGTTCCCATATAACAATATAAGTTTAGAATTTTTACTTGCATTAGATGATGTCTGGTATATCCCTGAAGAAACCAACACTTACTTATGCATGTTGTCATAGCATTTTATTACTTTTTTCTACACAGCTTTAAGGGGACCAGATCAATGATAACATAAGTGAGCTAGCAGCATTAAAATTCTAATTGGCAGTGGTGAAGCTATTTAGGAATGAATGGAATTGGGAGCTGTGAGATGAGAAACGTGATGTTTTGATGTGATCTCCCTGAATAAGAAACACGGGGTTGTGTGAAAGCACTATTTTCTGCCTTGGCTCTGGCAGCCTTTCAGTTCATTATGGCACCACGGGCAACGTGGAGAACCCGAGAAACCCAAAGCACATACTCTGTCAGCCAGTAACAGTCACCCACACACAACCTGGGTAAGGTATTCACAGTTCAGTACACTTCAGTTTCTCCTAATTTTTTGGGCAGTCAGATAATTGACGGTGAGTTTGGAGGCCTTGATATGTAGTTTAGGGGAGTGAGTTTTATACATGCTGAAGAGTGAAATAACAAAAAAAGTAACCAAAACAGCAGCCACAGGCAGTACAACGCATTTTAGCATGTTTCATTATGGCAAGAAGAAAATGATCAAGCTAAGCACTCCACAGATGGATGCTGTGTGACCATATTCTAATTTATTCTTTTTCAGGAATTAGTTCCTAAAATCTGACTGAAGTCTTATTACGTTGATTTAGAAGTGTAATCATTGCAAGCTTTGGGATCAGTTCACATTTCCTGCGCTGCATGGGTTTTGTCTGTTAAACAGTAATAACCTAAGCTCAAATTAAAAATTTCTTAGCATGTTATTTGAGGTTTTATTATCTCAAAAAAAAGCTGCTTGAACCACCGTGTCTTGGAAGGGACCATTCTGAAGTGTTGCGATACATTCAGCTGGACTTGCTGCCAAGTTTTAACAGCAAAACTTAGACCATGGAAAAGCCCTGCAAGCTGGGAGGCCTAAATCAGAAGCCTGAAACGGAGCCCAATGCTCTTCTCTGGAACAGCAGACATTTTCCCAGCAGTGAGGGTTAAAGCCCATCTGTATGGAAGACGTTGTTTTCTTGTGAGCTGGTCTGAGACTCTAGAACATGGACTACTTTAAAATTTTTACTTTCTAGAGAACACATAGTGATGTATATACTTTATTGAAAAACAACTAAAACCAAAACTAAGCCCCTAAGAAAAGATAATCTAAAACATTTAACAGAAAACAAGCAATCACAGAATGGAATGACATACAAAGGTTCCTGAAGAATAGAGCTTGAATACAAGACCTCATAAGCTCTTACAAACTTCAGGCAAATCTTACCAGCTCTTTAAACTGTTGAGAAGTGCACCATAAGACTACTTTATCCAGCAAATTAATTTGGGGTCTTGTTTATACAGTGTTGAACTTCTGTTCTCAACACGCATGGACCTTAAGTCTCTATTATACCCCGTTATACTTAACAAACAAAACCGTACAAAAGTTGTGAGTGTATACTATACTCCCTCCATTCCACAAAGGATGGAGTAAATACACGACAAACTTTTCAGTAGAAATCAGGGTAAAGAAATAAAGAAGAGAAGCAGTATTCTCCACAATGGAATAATGAAAACGTTAGAAGTTTATACATCAAGAAGGAATATGGCAATGATAAACAAGGCCTGGATCTGATGTACTTGCCAATTAAGCAATTCTTGCTCCCTGCACACCTAATAACGTAAGGATCACTTTATAATCATAGGGTCATGTGAATGGATACAAGTCCAATGCTCTTGGGAAAAAAAAGCGTCTACATTATTTGCCTTTCTTTAACAAGTATTGGTTGCCTTCAGAAGTGGAAACTTTGAAGCTGTCACTGTCTACAAAACTTCAGAATGGTTGAGGTTGGAAGGGACCTTTGGAGGTCACCTTGTCCAACCCCCCTGCTCGAGAGGGGTCACCTACAGCCAGTTCTCCAGGACCATGTCCAGACAACTGTTAAAAATCTGTAAGGTGGGAAACTCCACAACCCTCCTGGGCCACCCATGTCAGTGCTCAGTCACCCTCACTGTGACCAAGTGTTTCCCGATGGGCAGGGGAACCCCCCGTGTTTCTGTGTGTGCCCGTTGCCTCTCGTCCTGTCACTGGGCACCTCTGACAAGAGCCCGGCTCCGTCCTCTTGGCACCCTCCCTGCGGGTACGTACACCCATTGCTGAGATCCCGGAGCCTTCTCCTCTCCGGGATGAACACCCCCAGCTCTCAGCCTTTCCTCGTTTAACTCAAGACAGCAGAGTGACAGCTTCTACCCCACCGTCTACTACATTGTGCACTTTCTTCAGGGAAAAATCTGAACAGTTGCCAACAAGGATTAATTGTTATCTATTCCTGGGATATTTGAGGTAGTCTGCAGTAAAACCAATTTTTGTTAACTACTTTCAAAATAAAAAAACGATGTTAGGTTTTAATATCTGGATTTCAAAGATGTGAATTAAAGCTGTTTACATTTTCATTGTTTTTTTTAACACCTCAGGATGCCGTGTACAGAAAAAATAATGAGAGATCTGATTTTCTAGCACTATTTCTACGTGGTGGGATGATCAGATCATACAAAGACATTGGGGTGTGTCCTGGTTTGAGGTAAAACAGGACCAATTTTGTTCAGTAACTTTGCTTCTTAGCTGGGCCTCTTCTCACTACTGAAATTAACAGCATATTGTGCAGACAATGTTCGCTCTCTCAGAGTGATCAGACCAATGTTTATAGTTGATGCCCAGGCATGGTATGCGGAGAGGCTCTTGCTTATACTTATTGCTCTAACACCCAAGGCCAACCAACTTTGTTATTTGCCACGTTGGAGGGTCGGAAGCGGAAAAGCGCAGTGGGGTCCCACCTGCGGGGAGGAGCAGACAGGACAGGTGACCCAAAACTGACCAACAGGGTATTCCATCCCATCTGCATCATGCTCAGTATAAAAGCTGAGGGTCAGATCTCTCTCACTCTCTTGTTCTTGCTCTCTCTCTCTCTCTCTCTCTTTTTCGCGCTCTCGCTCTCTTCACTTCAATCGTCTGCCTTTGGTCCCGATCCTGAA
>VZSZ01005138.1:66702-89836 GCA_013398815.1 Ibidorhyncha struthersii | reverse complement strand
GGGCAACGGAGCTGGTGAGGGGTCTGGAGCACAAGTCCTGTGAGGAGCGGCTGAGGGAGCTGGGGGTGTTCAGCCTGGAGAAGAGGAGGCTGAGGGGAGACCTTCTCGCTCTCTACAGCTCCCTGAGAGGAGGGGGTAGCGAGGGGGGGTCGGTCTCTGCTCCCAAGGAACAGGCAATAGGACAAGAGGAAACGGCCTCAAGTTGCGCCAGGGGAGGTTTAGGTTGGATGTTAGGAAACATTTCTTCCCTGAAAGTGTTGTCAAGCACTGGCACGGGCTGCCCAGGGCAGTGGTGGTGTCGCCATCCCTGGAGGGATTTAACAGCCGGGCAGACGTGGTGCTGAGGGACATGGGTTAGTGGTGGACTTGGCAGTGTCAGGTTGGTGGTTGGACTCGATGATCTTAAAGGTCTTTTCCAACCTCAACAATTCTGTGATTCTATTATTTCATACTAATTAATCATTCTCTGAGATTAAAAAAAATAAAACACAAAGAAAGATCAAATACAGACATGGTTTGGTTTGCTGATTTCTGAATCTGAATATTAGATGTGAAGCTTCTATAAAGATCTAAATGCAAGTTGGTGGCAAAATAAAACTACTCAACAGAGCCTAACGCAACCGGTTGTAAAGGTGTAACTAGAGCTCAAAAAATAATAACTAAACCATCTTTTAGAAAAAACACAACTGAACTACAACATAGATAGGTAACAGTCTTGAGACTACTTTGAAGACACTGCACCACTTAAGAAATATTTTCCCTGCAACAGACTTCAGCTTTATCCTGTACAAAAGGCAAGAGGTGCTTCAAATTAGCAAGTCAATGAAACCTCCCAGGAACCTGATGCAGTGAATGCAGTGGAAGTCAAACCTGAAATCGTCTCTTCCCATGCCCAATTTCAAAATTTTATTTAGAGCTAAAAATACACATTACATTAGAAAGTAACATATCATGAAGCGCAAATATTTATAGACTTTCATGGAAATTTCAGCAAAGTTTCTATCACAAATAAAAGATACTGGTTTTAATAGTAAATGTTCATCCTTTTCATCTCCATATATCCCTTTAATTTAAGCCTCTATAAATACTACTATAATAAGAATATGAATATTGAACGTAAAACAGTTAATTCAGTATTTGCACATTCTTTTTTAAATATAATTTAATGTACTAGCTCTACTATGCGTACACGTACTAACTCAACAGCAGCACAGGTTGAATTGGTCTATTGAAGTCAACTTTTCCTACTTTTAGAAGGTTCTATATACTTACTCTCTGCCACTGTAAGAAAGTAAAAACCTAAAGCAATAATGGTACTGAATACAAAAAAAAGTGTTTTCACTGAAAGCTAAAAAACTTGTCCTTTGACTGCTGCCAGATGAAGTATTTAATTTCTGAACTCCACAGTAAGTTTCTTACTGCAGAACAGAACAAATATAAAAAACCCAGCCATGCAAATATATTTTTGGATGCAAATTATTCCGTTTTAAAAATATTTAGATTCCAAACACACATAACTTCTCACCAATTTGTTAAAATCAGTTGTTAAAAAAAAGTAAAAGCCTGCTTCTGTAAGTAGCTTCATTTGGTAAAGTTTACACGGGCTCACTTTTATTAGAAGGATTTGCTTTGACAGTATTTAACAATACTTGTATGTTTTAAAGCATGTATGAATTCACTTGCATACTGAGATCAGAATCACTGATCACCGAAGAAGCTAATTACACTACTCCAGTATTTACATAAGCAGATATAACAGTGGTTGTTTTCACAGAACCAAATAAAGGAAGACCACATCACTGTACTTTAGTAGCAGGTTTTAATTTCTTACTAATATCGGTGAGCAGCTACATATGCTGGGTGGCTTAAATCAACACAGACAAAATTGGGATGTCCTGACAACACAAACAAAAACTGCAGAGTTTAGAATTTTAAATAATATACACAGTGTGCTCTTTAAAACTAGATTTAAAATAGTCACTTTGTAATCAGCACACTTACTTCACTAAATAATTAAAATACGCCTAATTCAATAATTCAAAACATAATTTTAAGAGCTTATTTAGCAATCGCATAAAGTTTACCTGCTGCTTCATTATCTTTATCTGCTCCTTTTGCTTTCGCTTTTCTTCAGCTGCCATAATAGCTAACAAACAAAAGCAAACAAAAAATTAGTATCAGCAGAACATGACAAAAGACAGGTAACTTTTCATTAATACTTTTAAAATAACCTGATAGCTTGCACAAGTAATACTTACCTTGCTGTTTTTTCGCTTCTTTGGCAGCTCGAGCTTGTTCCTGCTTCTGGAGTTTTCTCAGTAGCTTTATTTGTGCTGCTTGCCTAGCTATTTCTGTTACCAAAATAAAACAGTAAGTTCATAAAAACAGGGCTGTCCAACAATAAAGATATAGCTCATACTCCAGACTTCTGCATGAGGTAAAGATAGAGAAAACAGTGGATTTGTTTTGCACACATTTATCGTGACAACACTTCGCTATCAACTACTTTTAGTAGTATCTCATGTATCAGTAACTACCACCAACAGCACAGATGAACATGAATACTTTCTACATAACAGAAAATACAACCTTTGGAAGAAAAAATTATCTATTAAGTCATAACATCAGACCAATAACACTGCTTCATTTACAAACCAATTTCTTCTTTCTTTTTAAAGTAGAAAACATTTGTCTTAGAGTACTAAATCAACATTTTATTCAGAAAGCATGGAACTACTGTTTTCCTTATGAGTCACCTCATGCAGTTACCTAATCCTTTGTTAACAACGCAGTAAGAGCACACTCATCTGGGTCGCACTTCTCTTTACTGTGGCTACCTATAGCCAGCTGCTCTTCCGCCAATTAATAACTTCCTGAAGCACTCTACTATTTTAAGTGAGAATATTTATGAAATTTGGATGAACTGTGCATGGACACACGCTGACATAAGACTGCTGTAGGAATTCAGCTTCCTGGACTGAGGTCCAGGACCTCTTTGATAGCATTCTCCAAAATACAGTCAGCTTCTTGGGCAATGACCAAGACACAGGCAGACACAGGGGGGAAATCCACATATAGATGATGCTGTAGATAGCGAGGGTAGTGTAAATCGGTGCACAACGGGGTAACCTTCAGGGTCAAGGGGAAATCATGCAGAAGAATAAGTTATACCTCAATCGAAACAGAACCTGTAGCTGGAAATAAGAATTTACGTTATAGAGGAGAACTTAAACTATGAACTATGGAAAGGCCAACAGATGCAGAGGACCACTTAGTCTGAGCTGACACAATCCATGAGAAGGATGTAGTTAACGTTCAGCACGTATCTGAAAAGGACAGAAGAGAAACAAATACCTATACTGCAAAAAACAGGGACGACAAATCAGACCACCTGTATTTTCATTCAACTGGTATGTGCTGTATTGAGCAAAATTTAAAGGCTTCTCAATCAAGACAAGAAATCTTAAAAGAAATTAGGGAAACTAGAATTCTTGATATCAAATGACAACCCAGATGTAACGAACCCCTCACGGACACAGTAGAAGGATAATTAATAATATATGGTGTTGCGAGGTACCAACGTTACAGGAATATCAGAATGAGATGTACAGGCAGAAGACCAGCTTTCTATGCAAAGTCATGTAGCATAAAAACAATGAATGAAGAGACACTATCTAGTCCGTTTGATGTAACCCTAAAAGAAGCTGTACAAAAGCAGCCTTCAAACATGCATACTCTTCAAGTGAGCAACCTAGAAGCAGTTCAGAAAAATGTATACTTGCCCAGGTAAACGCTGAGCCAAATTTAAAAAAGAAAAAGGTAGTCCATATGGGACTCTTCAGAAAAGGAGGCTGTCACAGGAAAACGGTGAGCATATAAAAAATGAATACCTTGTTCAAATAATTCAAGTTCAATTCTAATTTCAAGTTTCAACGAGAGCGTCACTAACAGGGAGATAAAGAGAATCTAAAGGACATAACGTATTTGGAAGCTCAGAAAGTATTTGACTTGTTTCTAAGGCAAGTATTACTAATAAAACTAAGCTGTTATGTCACTGAAGGAAAGCTTCACAGACTGAAATCTCTTTAAATGAAAGCAGGCAAAGGGCAGAGATCAGGGGTCACGCTTTGTGATGAAGAAGAGTTAGTAGAGGGTTTCTTCACAAATCAGTATTAGAACCAGCTTTATTTAATAACTTTTTTCATCAATGAAACCTGTAAAGGGGACCGCAAAGTTAAATCCCCAAATGGGAAGATTATATTAGGCATTCGGAAAAATCCAAGGCTGTGCTGACAGCAAAGAACTCCAGAAGAGCCCTGCAGAGCAGTGGGCAAAGGTAGCAGAGCTTCATCATATAAAAATGTAAGGTAATACACCTAGAAAAGAAATGCTGAAATTAGAGGACACATAAGAGGATCAAAGGGATGGAACAAGTACCTTCTGAGAAAAGACTAAAAATACTTGGGCTTTTCAGTTTGGAGAGGAGAAGACTAAGGACAGAGAGGATCCAGGTCTGCAAAATCATGAAGGTGGTGGATAACGTATTGGAGAACCGCTATTCTCCAAAGCCTGCAATGATGGAACTAGGGAACATCCTCTGACAGTAACAGATGATCATTTTTCTTAAATGAAAATGGTCTAGTAGTTAACAGACTTCTGGAACTCGTTGCCACAGGAGGCTGGTAGAGCAAGTGTTGTCAGGAGTTTAAACAACAAAGAACAGGCTAATTTGTGGGCAACGGTTCTGTAAATGGAAAATAAATGGGAGCAAGAAAAAACATGCTTTACAACATCAGTCATAAAACACCTCAGGATGCCACAGCACATGTATGAGGAAACAAATGGACTAAGCAGCAGTCAGGTTCACATGCTTTCTCCAAGCAGCATCTCCTATGGCCCTTACTGGAGACAGAGCTCTGCACGAGATGAACCCCTGGGCTGAACCACTGAGACATTTTTCTTATGTTCTCATGAGGGAAAAAAAGCAGCAAGGTAGATATGAACACATGTAACATCACATATTATACATTCTGAATCTTCTTGTATATATAGACTGTACGGTTTTGTTCATTTTATTAAATGCTACAGTGTGTGGCGGGAAAACAGACATGGGAGAGTGCTCCTACATCCTTCCCCCCCACCCCTTACAGTGACCAAAATAGGGAAAGGGAAGATACAACGTGAAGCAAAATGGCTTAGTGACTAGGGCTTATCTTTTCCCACTGAGAAGAAAAGACTGCTGGAATCAGTTACTGTGTCTCAACAACAAACACACGGCCTCTCAGCAAATGCTGCAATGCTTCAGCAGTTGACACAGTTTCCTAATTCTCAGACTGAACAAAAGGTGGTGGTGACCTTAACACACAGGTAAAATAGCTGTGCAACACTACAAGACGTACCACGTACTAAGGTGTTTCTAAAACTGCCTTCTCTCTGCCCACGTGCCTAAAGCATCACCATTGCATGCCTTATACGTATCTATACGGAACAGTGCTCTCTGCAGGCAACAAGGGAAAAAGCTGCAAAGAATCCCGCCAAGGCAGATATTGTGGACTGTCAGCAAGGACATTATGCAAAATCGAAGGTAGCTACCCAAATACGTCCACAGTCAGCATATGAAAGAACAGTTAAATCTTAAGTTAAAACAAACATCCTGACTCCTGGGCTTTAAGAATTTTTCATATGGGATTAGATGCATTCAGAAAATATGATACAGTTATAGACTAAAGAACTGAAATTCAAAAGTCAGGTACCTCATGTTTATTTAAAAACAGGCCCTCGTGCTTTTGATATATAGTAGTACTTGATGTTGTGAAAGTTCTACTGTCAATATTGGTACTACTTATTATAGGATCCTATTCAACCTTATGGGCATTTAAATCTTGTCACTATCTCAAGAAAATACATAGCTCCTTCCAGTATCTGAAGGGTGCCTACAAGAAAGCTGGAGAGGGGCTTTTTACAAGGTCATGTAGTGACAGGAGGAGGGGGAATGACTTCAAACTGGAAGAGGGGAGATTGAGATGAGATCTGAGGAAGGAACTGTTGCCTGTGCGGGCGGTGAGCCCCTGGGGCAGGTTGCCCCGAGCAGCTGTGGCTGCCCCATCCCTGGAGGTGTCCAAGGCCAGGTTGGACGGGGCTTGGAGCAACCTGGGCTGGGGGGGGGTGTCCCTGGCCCAGGGCAGGGGGTGGCACTGGATGGTCTTCAAGGTCCCTTCCAACCCAAACCATTCTATTATTCTTTGATTCTATATAAAGCATTTTCTGTGGAACAGCCAAAAGCTTCACACGAATGCCAACTTCAGTGGTTCTCATACTGCATTTCTAGGTCCACTGTTGTTTCAGCTGATACAGGGGAAAACAAAGATCTGTTAATTTTTGCCAATTAAAAAAAAAAAAAAAAAATCAGTGGTAATCAGATTATTGGATATCTGCTTTTTAATTTTATACATCTGAATAAAGTAACTATAGAGTAAGCTCTTAGACACAGATTTACACACACACACATCATCCTTTGATTCATATATACACTTACTGATCTCGAAAAAGGTTTATATAAAAGCATGTGACAAATTTCCAAAGTAAAATGTTGTATACTAATATCCTAGTGAAACACATCACTCCTCTTTAGAAAAAACATGAACTCTTTACACACGGATACCCTCCATTCATGAAAACAGTAAATACTTCTTACCTTGAGCCTGGAGCTTTCGTAAAAGCTTTGCATCAGTGTTGTCTAGAAATTCAGTGCTACCAACATTCGGAGGTCGGCCTTTGCGTCGTCTCATCCTTGACTCCTCTCTAGAGTGCTGTCTGTCTGGATTTGGTGGCCGTCCTCTGCGCCCTTCCATAGCTCTGATACGGGGAATGACTTCCTCTTCCTTCAGAAGACACCACTGCACACCCTTTTAATTGACACATTTCACAGACAGGTATTATAAAAACAGATTTAAAAAAGGAAAAATAAATCTAAGACACTTGGAAGCACGCACAGCAAGAAATATGGGTTTTTCCCCTCAAAAAAAGCAATATATATATATACACATAAAAAATATGTGAGAGCTGTGATCTTGAGTAAGTACATCGTTTTGATGATGCACAGAAGCTTTACATTGAGACCTTATCAGCATGAACTTCTGTAAATTGTACTACTATGCAAGATTTTGAAGTCTATTCAGTGACATACAGTTATTCCCTAGAAAGTATGCCACTACTCCGTTATTTTTAATTATTTCTGACCAAATCGCTTTTTGCTCAACCCTTTTTAAAAGGCAAAACAGATTCTTCCTAATTACATAAACTTAAAAATAACTACTCTGCTTTCACATAATCCTCTGCTCAATGTGACTGAAAAAATGCGTCAAGCTACGAGTCACTGTCTTCCAACTGTTAGTGTTTACAGACATTTTGACATACATAACAAGCAAATGCAGTACTCTATTTTCAAATATTGCTTTCTGGGGTGTTGTAGATCTCAACAACTGAGCTGAAAAAATGCAGACTTATTTTAATCTTGAAGTTTTATTTAGTACAAGTTAGTTCTCCCCTCATCCACTGCAAGGAAATTAATTTCTGCCCCAACTTGAAGCAATCAAAAGTTTTAGCCTTTAAGAATCCATCTGAACTAAAAGTTATGCTAACTATGCTCTCTAACTAAACAAAGCGTGCAGCAATACATTCAAACCTTTCTTTCACTATTACTACTGTTTTCCTGTGGAATTTCAAAACCAAGTACTGAAATACTTTGTTAATACAAATACCCAAGTTAGTCCTCACACAGAAATGGCTTTACTTTAGCTGATAAAAAAAAAATAGTTTATAGCTTCTACTGAGTAGAACAGGAGCACAGTCTCTCTGATCCTGCTTGACTGAACATGAGTATTTCAAAATTGTGCTATCTTTTACCATTTTCCCAAGTTTTTGAAAAATGTGGGGTAAAATGTAAACTAAGTATCCTTTGGGACTACACCATAATTAGCCTTAAAAAGGTTTGTAAAAGATTTTGAAAACATCTGCTAAAGCAAGAATGAAAGTTGGTAACTTATAAAACATATTAATTATCTGTTCAGAAAAAATACATTTGCATTACCAAAGTTGCCACACTTATATGTAAATACAGAACTAAAATTTGCTGTACCATGACATTTTAACTTGCTTACTCTGACAATTTATGTTTTAATTCTTTCTGCTTATTCTTCATAATTATAAATGTTTAATACAAGATTCAACAGAAGAAATGGCATTTTGCTAATGAAACGTTCAGATTCCAAGGAAACTATCAGTATCTGCAAACACACCTTTTTTGAAGTCTGAATCACTCCCACTTAAGACCAGCCCAAGAGCACATCTCATGCTTAGTTTACAGACATTCCAAAGGGCTATCTTTAAAACTTTTCTATCTTTAAGAGTACTACTCAGGAGTACACTTTCACTTCACTGTCTAGTACTTGACTTACAAATTACCACAGGTTCAGTTTGAGCCATGTAAGCTAGATTTAATACTGTACTTCTCACCGACACCACCCTCCAACCCAGGAAATCTTACCCCATAACCTGCAAGCGACACAGGAAGCGGGGGAGGTGAGCGAATGCCGGGGAAAAAGGCAAAATATATTTCAAGAAAAGAAGGAAAAGCAGCCATATTTCAAGAACCACCTTAGATCCTGCAATGGAGATTGCTCTTGCTCTGTATTTGTATTTTCTATGGTTAATGATACTAACGATAACAAATATGCGGAAAGATGGAGGTCTACGAGATCATTAGTGCCACAGAGACCATGGATGTACATTACATCTTCATAATGCCTCCCAAAAGAGAAACTAGAGGCCATCAAATGACGCCAGTAAAAGGTTCAATAAGCAAAAAGAGGTGGCGTTTACCAGAATGGGGAGAAGACTGTTTAAAGTCCTCCTGAAGGACATTGTGGAAGGAACACGTTTCCTTCACCGTGACGGTAACTAAGCGCTGACACAGGTGGCCCAGAGAGGTTGTGGAGTCTCCCACCTTATGGATTTTTAACAGCTCATGGTCCTGGAGAACTGGCTGTAGGTGACCCTTCTCGAGCAGGGGGGTTGGACAAGGTGACCTCCAGAGGTCCCTTCCAACCTCAACCATTCTGTGATTCTGTGATGGGTACTCTTGCTGTTATATTTTAATCAAAGCAAGCAAGATGCAAACTTAGGGCACAGTTCAGTATCACCCCACAACACTCTCTTCCACCTGCTACTTGATGGAGTACTCCTATCCATGTTACTCACACTCATAAGGACCCGTGCTCTTTCCATCACCCCAAATCACATTCCACTGATCTTTCTAAACCACAGCAGTTTAAAGGTCCTGTCACTGAATTTCCACATCTGCCAAACTTCAAACATTCCTCTAACCCCTATTTCATGGCCCACTTCTGCAAGATATGCTTCTCTGTTAAAGCAGTTAATCACTGCTTTGAATAACCCATAATATCTGGTGGCTTGCATACCAGGAGAGAGAAACACAGGCGCTATCAGAAGCAGGTAATCCATGTATTTTTGGCTTACTGTAGGTAATTCTTCAATATCACTGAATTAGCCCTTAGATAATTTTCTTCATATCTTGGTCCATCTTTGAGCTTTGTGAAACTTACCCAATCACTTTGGATGCACGCTGCATGTCTCAAAAGATGATAGAAATATATAACGACGAAAGGCAAGAGTAACCATGAAAGGCTATACAGGATTATCGGAATTACAGCAAAAGCACCAGTAAAATTCCTGGAATTACCTCCAGACATCCATGAATATATGATTATCACATATGGTTTTGAAGCTCGACAATTCAAAAAATTTCAGTGAAAAGGCTGCAAATTCTCTTCATGAAGTACGAGTATCACATACTGTTTTACTCAGTGTGTATTGTCAGCATGAATGTAGCTCAACTGTTTACATTATAACCTTCTCATTCAAAATCTCATACGTAAATACATTTTAGCACATCTGAAACAGCTGCCCTCGGTCCTTTTTTTTTTTTAAAAAACAAGAAAACTTTTCCTTTGTCTAACCAAGTCCTAACGGTACCTACCACAAACTATACAAGTAGAAACTACAGTAGATGTACAGCAACTTAATATTCACATTGCCAACCTTGTCTACGGAAACCTGCCCGTCCCAACGCCTTCATTCTGAAGTTTTATAGTATCAAGGAAGGGCAAAATCTGCAAATCACCTCACAAATTAAAGGGAGAAGAAAGAGGTAACTAGAGAAGGGGAGAAGATTAATGAAGTAATATGGGCAACAGACACAAAAAAGGTAAGAGGGTAAAAAGAGAGCAGATACCCTGACATTACATTACGTTCACAGTATAAGGCATTATTTCAATCAAGCCATTCAGGTACGTAATGAAGTTCACAATTACATGAACTGGTAATCGTTGTTTTATGAAGGCCAAACATGGCGAGGCTTTAGTAATGTTTCGCCCTGTAAGCCAGGAATTGGGAAGAACCACCTGTAAGTAGCTTCTTACTATGAACTCCATTTTTATTGCTTTCAAATTCATAGTATGTAAACATTACGTATTTCTACAGGGTATCACGAGGACATAAGGCTTAACTAGAGCATGAATTCAAGATTGCTGAGAGCGTGATGTCTGTCCCCACTCCTGTAGTAACATATTCAGAATACTTCTCTTTTAAAGAAGCAAATGTATTCACTAACAAAAGTCCAAAAATGTGCACATCCTGAAGAAATGGCAATGTGACCAAAATACAGTAACATGGTGTGGCGCACACACACAATATTAATTTCCTTAAGATTCTGATTTTACTTATCCTCGTGTGGTTTATCTACACAAAGTCTAACAGTTCTACCACTGTAAAGCATAACTGGTACAACTCAGCATTCCTTTCCGTAAAAACCTCATGCTTCAGGAAGCTTGGATGGTATTCTCGGTGCAGGAAACACTTGTATTTAAACACATCTTTTTTATATATTATGCACATGAATACATGAAAAGAGTGTGATTTAATGCATACACATATATTACTATCAATATTAGGTTTATACAGTAAAGGAAGAAATAAGAGTTTTAGTCAGAAATATCTGAACACTGACTAAGATAAAATACGTAGCTCAGAGTTCTTTCGCGCTAGACGAATCCGGGCTCAGAGCTGATCGTAAGGCATGCCGAAATCCCGCAACCTCCTAATAAAATCACTGAGGGAAGCGGTTTTCAACACCGCCCAGGATCAAGGCTCTCAGCATCTCCGTATAACTACTAGTGAGAAATACGCACAATTTTTAGAAAGAATTATCTAAAAACAGGCAATGCTTCAGATTGTAGCAAAAATTACTTCACCTAAATTTAAGTTAATGTTCCTCGGATCAAAGACTTTACTTTTTAAAAAGTGGATACCTGCGGTCCATCTCTGGCTTCATAGAAGTCACCCACTCCTATTTTTGCACTGAAGCTGAAATTGTCCCTTGAGATATCCATTATTCCATTTCTGCTGAGGTACTGAAAAAATCACATATTTTTCCACTTCAGCTTGTAAATAATTACAACCCAGCTTTGATGTACAGCTAACTTTGTGAGTGCAATGTTTTGCATATTCTATCAAAGGGATATGCATTTATAGGAGAGCAAATCAGTAACAGACTGAGATACATTATGCCTCACATCACAGGGTATTTTGAAATAAGCATCTTTATTGGAGGGGAAAAAAATGGTGTTTTTTAATTGCAAGCATGCTTAGTAGCATTAGAGCACAGAAGTTAAAAAACGGACTGTACCTTTACTACTTCAGGATACTGTCTCAGTTTCTTTCCACAAGGTGCAAAATATGCTACTTCTCCTTGAAGGCGACCACCGAAGTTTCTTATTCGGGTTTCTCTTTGCCAGCTAGAGTAATATGAAAAAGGTTGCGTACAACGATACACTTTTTAAAAAACAAGTAATTAATGTCAATGTAAGATTTTGACATAAAAGGAAAAAGGCACATGTCTAAAACGTGACAAGAGTATCATAAATCAAATAGGCAAACCCAGAAATTGTTATTATGTAGATTGTCAGAACTCTGACTACATATGGATTTATTTATATCAAGCTACTTACATATCACCAGATTTTAAACGGCTTAGGACTATACTTCAGGGAGTAATTTGGAGTCTATAATGGCTCCTACCTAACCATCAGGATTAATTTCCAGTGGCAAAACTGCTAAGAGACAGGTCATGTTTGCAAAAGAGCAAATTTGATGAACACAAATTAACACATGAAATACGCTGACACTTTTTAAAGAGATCTACATTCACTGTGAGTTGGAAATCTAAATCGTTGAAGCCTTTTTCTTATTATTCAGACTCAACATTTTTTAAACTGTCATTTCTTTACCAACTGACTTTTGAAGGTATTACCTCCCTTTAAAGCATACCAAGTACATACAAAACCTACCCGTATTCGAGAGGAACACGCAGCTCCCGTTCATCTGTTACTCTTCGTCTTTTTGAAATACCTAAGAAAGAATTTCTGATTAACATCTAAGAGAATTTGCAAAATGAAAACATGTTCCTAAAATATACTTTTTATCCTTATACCCCAAACTAAAAGATAAATCAATTTTACATTCTAGCCAATATATACCTCAAGTACCAAGAAAATTAATGTAGCTATTCTCCCTTTGAAATACATTTTCCTCTAAGTTTTCTTTAACTTCGTCTAAAATTGCAAACAGAAGAAAAACCTAATTATGCCATACTGAACTCCTTGCCTTGTTTGGCGCTCTCAGACATTGCTAAAGTAATTCCTCTCACACCTGTTTTTCTATACTAGACCATATTTAATTTTTTTCAGTACAGAAGATGAAAACAAAAACACTCTCTACTTTAAAAATCCATACATTATAATAGGCTCAGTCTTCAAAGACCACTGTGTATAGATTGCGGTCAACTCCCAAATGCGGAAAGATTTCAGGATTATTCCAGCTTTTCAAAGTTCAAACAGATGTTGTGTTCAGTACTAGTCAAGAGACTGAATCAATAGTAAGACAGAGACAATTGCCAAACGTGGGGTTTCAGAGTGCCAAAGGCTGACACTTTTCTCGCCTCTTTGAGAGAACTGTAGAATGTGAAATATGTACACAGACAAACTTTTGGAAGATGCCTTTCTCAAAAAGGTAGTTTGGACGTCGTGTAAAGAACGTGACACATCTCTTCCCTGTGGAAACGGACGTGAGAGAGTATCGTTATCAGAGTGAACCCCTGAAACGTGCTCCAACCTCTTACAGCAAGGAGGAGTGTCCTACTGTGCAGTCGCACAGGTTTCCCACCGAGACGCCTGCACAACCTGGAAGCAACTGCCAAGAGTCCTCTACAGAACGCACTGAGCAACTGCCCATGCTTGGGTGGCAAACTTCTTGGACACACCTGCACTCTTGAACTACCATGACTGACTGTTACGTTACTTCTAACTGTCACCATGGAGGAAGGGAGACTGCCTGCCCAAATACAAGCGAATTGAAAAAATGAGCTGTCCAGTGAAAAAGAGATACAGAGAAGAGACACAAGACCTTTTCGGTGACTGACCAGCTTTAAGTAAAATGGACACAACAGTATGTGAGACTTTCAAAAATGCATTCTTTTCTGTTGCAGTAGTAATTACTAACAGCTACAAATTAGTCACCAAATGAAGTACTATAAACACTACATAACATCAGGCAAAAGCTAACTGTACTTTTCATGAACTTTTTAAAAATAATTCCTTGCACATAATCCATAAACTCTGAGAATTTTGAAAGAATAATGAACAAAGTTGTATTTTAACTAAATACAGTTACTAAATTTGTTGAGGAAACAATAATGCATAGAAATTAGAAGTAAATAAGAATAACTAGTTTAGAAATGACAGAGAACAAACACTAAATAATGAAGAGCTTCAACGTAATAAATATCAACTCTGGCTATTTCATCCCGCCTTCTCTCAAATAATTATATGAGCTAGAATATCCTGAACTAAGCGTAATGTTCAGGTCTTGAGAACTTGCAATTCTGCTGACTGATTTTAATGTCTGTTGCAAACACCCGTGAAAAGGTCATAGAATTACCCAGGTTGGAAGGGTCCACCCTTTCGTGGGAAAGGAAGCCTAGGTGAGATTACCTCGCACCCTGTACAACTGCACCTTGAAATCCTCCAGTGATGGGGACTCTACCACATCCCTGGGGATGTTGCTGCAGTGAATGACTGCTCTTACTGTAAAAAATTTCTTTCTTATGTTGAGATATCTCTTGATACCAGTGTCTAAACTACCTTTATAACTACCTTTTACAACACGAGCCGCTTAGATGTTACATCATAGTATAATAAAAAACATGCAATACCACAGTGTGTACTTGGTGTGAGAGTAGATGGTGCTGTCCCGAGAAACACCGTGGGCTGGGACTCGGGACATAAGGCAGCTGGCGCTGAGCTTGGGGTCTTTGCTGCTTGGAGGTTAAGCGGGGTGGAATGAGCGGCATGACCAACAGAAGAGCTCTTCACTGAGGACGATGTTTTATTCAGTTTCAGTGCAGTTTTCTCTCCCTCAGTGTCTGTATCCGATTCATCTTGATCTTTATCATCCTCATCATCTTCATCCTCAGACCCTTCTGTATCTGACTCAGAGTTACTGTCAGACTCTGTTTAAAAACAGTGTGGCAAAAGGTACATTATGACTTGATAACTAGCGGCAAATACATTTAAGTTCTAACACTTGCAAAGTCTTTTGTCTTATTTAATAAGAAGCTTTTCTGACTTTTTTTTTTTTAATAACATCACTTGAGTATAAATAGAAGGTTACAATTAACCACCTACACTTTAAAATGACTACAAATATGACAGCATAAAGTAATTCTGCATGATAATGCACTGCTGTTTTGGATGGAATTCTTTGTGTTTCCATGAGGAGATGAGAGGCACAAGCTGAGTATTTTAAGAGATTGTTTACCCTAGAACAAGCTACACCTTGGACACCCCCCGTGAGCCAGGCAGTGGTTGAATGCTACCACAGGAAGGGCCCTCGAGAGGCTGTGAAATCTAGCATGAAGAGGAAGCAAACGGTGGAACTGGGAACAGGCGGAAGGTGTCAGAACTGGAAGCATGGCTGTCTGGGCAAAGGAAGAGTTAAGAGTAAAGAGCAGACAGGATAAGGAACTGAAGACAGGCTACAGCTGTGGGGAAAAAAAAGAGGATTAGTATAGGGTCTGTGGATGAGAAGGGGAAAGAGAATGATGAAGGTAGAGCTGGACCCAGGGATATCAGCATGCAGGGGAGAAAGGAGGGACTGGGAACACAATAAACTCTTTAAAACAGGCCTTGCCTTTCTGAATTGCTTGAGAGCCTGAACTCTGTCTACGAACACTACAGCCCTTACAACTGCCCTGGCGCTTTCCTCTAATCTCGCTCATTGACTACTGTGCTCCTGAACGAAGCCGAGAAACATGACTTTCTTGCCACTTTTGACAATGGGAAGGCCTTTGCTTAGTCCCTGCCTGTTTGGGGAAGCCTGTTCTGCAGATGGGCTCTGCCTGCCAGAATAATTAACCATCAACCAGCCTATTCTCCCCATCCCTCTCCTGGGCACCTGGCCACCTGAGCACCTGAGCTGGGTGATCAATCTAGAAGGCAGGTCTCCAAAGCCTTTCCAGAAGGCCGGGGAGCCATCTTACCAGGGCAGATGGAAGTATACTTGCCATATGACCAACTACCAGAATACCCAAACCGCAATTTTGGATAACTCCACGATGGGGGAGTGGGAGATATGTGATACTTTCCAGGGTATCTGTAGGGCACTTTGCAGGCCGTGCTGCCCCAAAATTTCCTACCCCTATTTGAAAATATGATGGGAAATGCATGTTTTCAACACTCAAAAAAAGAAAGTTTCTGCTTTTCCTATTAAAAAGGTTAAACCACCTGATTGGCTATCATCAGAATCATCATCTTCATCGTCCTCATCTTCATCTTCATCGTCGTCGTCATCATCATTTGAGTCGTCAGAGTCCTTACTGCTGGGGGCATCTGAGTCTACCCCTCTGAACTGCTCCACCACCAGTTTTGCAGAATGAAGGCGGTGTTGTGTTTTTACTGCATTTACTGCATTATTGCTGACTGTTTTATCCTTTCCTGAACCAGGTAACACAGGAGAGGTAGAGGGCACAACAGGTGTCCGGTTACCAGTTGGTTTTTTCCCACATGCACTCAAGTTTACCGGCAAGGAAAAGGGGGCACTACTAGAAATGGCTACACTTTCATTGATCTTGGTCTGGGATTTCAGTTTCGTAGTAAGTGCAAGAGGAGCCTCCTGGATGACGCTCTGAATAACTCCATTGGGTTGGTGATTACCTAAAAGTGCATTTGTCAGGAATGGATTAGAATGGTTGTTTTCCAAGGATGTGAGTTTTTGATGAGCTGGTGAACTAGATGTTGGTTTGGGGCTTGACAAAGCTGCAATAACCTTCTTCAGGTTCTTAGATGATTCCTGTTTCTTTAGCTGTGCTGCTGGGAATGTCTGTTTATATTGTTCCTAAAGAAATAAGAAGACAGAGGAATAAAATGTGGATTTTTTTTATTTTTTTTTTAGTATTCAGGCAGGTGAACTCTATGAAATCTTAAACATCTGGTAAGCTATTTTTAGGAGGTCAAAAGCAGGTGCTAGCTACAACAGAAGAGATGAGTAACAACAAGTTATGTAAGTCTCTCATGATTGTCACTGTAAATTAAGTAGGAAAAGACAAACTGAACTCAAGATGAGGCTGATCTAAATTATGTAGGGAAGATTTTTCACATGCTACATTGCTCTAGAAGTGATTTTCATAAAGATATTAAGTATCTTGAAAAAAAGAAGGAAAAAAACTGCTTTTTACTCATTTCAGCATATAAAATCTCATTAGTGAGTGTAAAACTAGCTTTAGCAATTTATTCATTTTAAAGCACAAGGTAAATACAGCGCACTAATGGCTTCAGTTCTAGCAGTAAACCAATAGAAGGCTCTTGGTACAGAAAAAAAATTTATCAAACAGAATCATGGGAAGAAGGTACTACTCAGAAGTACTGTGATATGTTAGTTTTTCCACTCTGAAAATGTAGCACTTGAAAGTTCTTCAGGTAAAACTTAAATCAGTAGTAGCTCAGAAATGCATGTGAAGCTTACACTGTCTTTAGTCTCAAGACTCTTCCAAGGAAAAAGAAGATACATCATCTTTGATGAAAAAAAAATAACAGAATGGATAAAGATGGTACATTTTAAATAAATTTTTAAAATATTAAGTCAAATACAACATGCTCTTGAAGCTACTAACATTTTAAACTGAATATGAAATTATGAAAACCTGTAAAATAAATATTCCCACAATGCATGTTTCCAGTAGAAGTTTTTAAGAAATCAAACCACTAAATGGGTGATGTATCATCAGCTAAAGACTCATAACCTAAATTTGACAGCAGAAGCCTCTTCCAATAGCAAAGACGTATGTTTTCATAATTATAATTTATTTAACCATTCCATGTAAATGACTAGGTTATTTGAATTCTACAAAGTAACTGGGAATTGAAAGAAAAAAATGTGTTTCTCTTTTGGTGTAGGAATAAAAACTACGTGATAAAAATATTTTTCAGTTCCCACTGAGGACTGAGTTAGCTGTGAATCAGAGTTCAGTTTACTCTTCACCGATACTACTTAGTTTAAAACAAATTTTGTTTTTAGTAATGAACCTTACCTTGGTAAGTGTACTTTTTTATATATTTATTTGTGTATATATATACACACACGCATGCACACACTCCAAACCTAACATTTCTAAAATGCTAGATTCTCCTTCTCTTCTAATCCCCATTCAAATCTAACTGAATAGACATTACGAAAATTCAACACTAGTCACCATAATCGCTATTAACAGAAAAAAAAACCCTGAGAATCTACAAAGAATTTTTGTAAGCTACAAAATTGTTAAGACAGACACATGTAAACATATTGTAGAGTCCTGACCACTAAAAAGATCAAATTTATTGCAATGGCCATACTGAGTTTTAACAGCTATCAGTGCATGAATATCCTTCTGTCTTTAAAGAGCAAACAAAACCCAATATTAAACTGAACATTTTTTTTAAATGGCTTCCAGCTGCTTTGTTTAAAACCCTGATTAAAATAGGTAATTTTAATTACTTTGGCTTCAACTATCCAACTTGAAACAAAGCAAAGCCATGCTTACATACTAGATATGGAAATTACTAAATCAGCATTCTGAAAAAACTGAGAGAAGCACAGGAAAACTATCCAGGTCACCCAATCTACCCATAAGTACATTTCTTATTTTGATACTGAATTTAGCTCTTAATTTCCTTAAGACAGGCATGACAAAATCCTTTGCTTTCTTTGCACCTGTTACTCTCACCAGTACACTGATCGCTTTCAGCAGAGCTGTAAAGTTCCACTATGAGATGGGCTCGAAACTCAAGTTTGGCATTACGTGACAGTAAATTGTGTATATGATTACATCATGTATACATTAGGGTATGCATACATGCACATGCACCAAGCAGATGACTTTTCTCTGAGATAAGGTTATGGAATAGTTCCAGGCACTCTTAGAGTGAATCATCTCTAACATTAAAGCCTAATATTTACTGCTCCTTCAAAAAAAAAAAAAAACAAACACACATCCACAACACCAAAAAAACAGCCACCACAGTTCAGAACATCTATTACCCACACAATTTAATTACTTTACATCATTCAGAAATCTGTATAAACTCTAAAAACACATCAAAACCCCATGATATGAAAATAAACATACATATAATTTTAAAACATTACATTTCAAAAAGCTCGATAGCAGTGTTGCATCTTGTTAAGTGGGCAATGCAGGTCACAAATAATCAAAAAAATAGTGATTTTTCACTCACCCGTTTGGATCTTACATCGCTGGTCAGAGAGAGAGATTCTTCAGAGGTATTTTTATTCCCTGCTTTGAGTAGATCAGGGGAAGGTACTATGAGTTTTAAATAGGTTTCCTTTTTGGCTTGATGTACCAAAGACAAAGGTTTCACATTGGGAACCAATCCCGTAGACTGTATCACGCTTGTGTGTTTGTTCACAGATTCCTCCTTTGCCTGAGAGCTTTGGAAAATAAACGGAAGCTGCTGTGACAAAACCTGAGGCTGCTTCTGCTGGGACTGGAATGATGAGTGAGTCTGGGAATCAGACATAAGAGGTATCTGCTGGTGTGTTCTTTTTTCTTGGGACTTCTCATGTGGTTTTTGTCCATCATTTTTCATATCTGTTATGCCACTATGCATTAGCACCTGCAAAATATGTATTTTTGACTGTTCATATTAGATCAGTTAAGGATCCTTTAAAACAAAAAGTACATCAGTAGTCTCCAGGAAACAATTATACCATTCTTGGCAGAGCATGAACAATAGTAATTTTAAAATCAATCTTGTCGTATATTTATTGTTTAGGGTCCCCCCCCCGATAGTTTCAGCATGTGAAGAAGTACTGAACCATGGTTGGTTTTAAGTGTATTTTTGAGTGTAAACCTAACAGGATACCCAAGAATCCAATCTTGTCCTTCTATTGGCTACCAGGAAAAGTTGATAGAAAAAAAGAAACTGCCAAAGCAATATCCGCAGAAAGATGTATTTCCAATACGCTACCAGCACACAGCGCTTTTCTTTATATTTCCCACTTTCTAACAAAAATAATAGTCTACCAACTGTTAAACTCCTAGCCCATAAAGGATGCATGCACACAGAGGAAGCAAAAAAAACCCCAGAAAACCCTGAAGCAAAACCAGAACGAGTATTCTTAGCATTCATTAATGCATAGCTAAATAACTGCCCACTAGTACAAACGTGAACAGGTCGATTTTTCACAGCTTTCAGTGATAAGACCGTGAGCAGCAGCGAGTGTCGTACCTTGTTCTTGTTTTTGTGATGTGCTTCGTTTTCAGAATCGGATTCATCATCTTCACTCTCTTCAGCACTCTGGTCCTCCTCCTCCTCTTCATCCTCCTCCAGATCATCAGAGTCACTGCTACTTATGCCTTCACTTGAGGTGTCTGAAGAGGAGCCCGAATCACTGTCGCTGTTACTAGAGCTTTCCACTGCTTTTTTTCTGGGCTTCTACCAGGAAGATGAATGCTCTATTAATTCAGCTTCAATCTGTTATATCATCTTATTACTATGCATAACCTTTAAAACTAAAAAACAGTAAGACTTTGGAGTAAAGTGATCTGCAATCGTTGAACACAACTGACTGTCTTTGCAGAAGACTAAAGAGAAAGAAGTGCTTGACACCATATGAAAATGAAAAACTGGTCACAAGGTTCCGCTATAGTATTTTTCTGACCACACGCACTGGCAGAACAGTTGGCATCACTTCAATTGAAAGCAATATATCACATTTAGGCCTCAAAAATCAGCCTGGGATTCAGGTCCAGCAAACCTCCACAGAATGTACTGTTTCCAAAAAAGGTTAAAGCCAAAAGCTTTACTGCAAACCAACACAGAAAAAACAATACATATTAGATTCATCAATATGTTTCAGTGGCAAATTCATTTAACTATATTACTTAACTTGGAATTTCACAGTATGCGCTGTTCAGCAATGGAAGGTTTTGAGGACTGAAAAGAACACACTCACCAAATTGCTTCCAAAAAATGGACCAAAATCTGCTGAAATACTCTGACAACTGTATTATATTTAAATTCTTGGAAAGAACCAATTTGCAGACCAGAACATGAAAGTAAAAGCAGCAGCAAACAAGAACGTAGAAAAGGAAGAACGGTACAAACAACACAGGAACTCCAAAATGTTGACACTGCAAAAACAGATTTTAAAGTGCAATGGATGAAGGAAGTTAGCTTTTTGGGGAGGTAACTGAAATGCACATGTGTATTTTACAAACACATCTGAAGGGGGTACATGCGGACTTGAGCGTTATGATGGCAGGTGTGTGACAGAGACAGGATAGTATGTATTACCACATTAAAGCGTATTTAATCATTACAGAGAGTTCGCAGAATGATGTTGGAAGACAGAGAAACATGTGAAACCAGATTACAGATGTCAGGCAGCAGCAAAGTGTTATGTAGCATCTAAACAGAGCACATGGAGTCACCGAGACAACTGTTGTTAAAGTTAGTCAAAAGGAAGATAGGTGGACAGCAAAAGTCTTGTTATAAAACAAGAGGCTAAAAAGAGCAATTTTATGTCGAGGATCCTTGTCTTATGAAGAAGAAATTCACTTAAATTAGTGGGAGAACATAACAAACTTATTCTTACAAGTGGGTGTACTGGCTTTGCTGGGACAGAGTTAGCTCTTCCCCGGCAGCTCCTGCGGTGCTGTGTTTTGGGCAGTGACCGACGGGCGCCGAGGCACGGGGCCGCGCGGGTCCCCGCTGAGCAGCGCCTGCGCAGCCCCCAGGGATGTTCTGCTCCTCACCCCCCGCCAGCCAGGGCTGGGGGCGCAGGGGGGAGCCGGGGGGGACACGGCCGGCCCCAGCTGGCCCAGGGATGTCCCAGACCGTACGGCATGGTGCGCGGCAGCAGAAGCCGGGGGAAGAAGGGAGGACGCCTGGAGATACGGCATTTGCTTTCCCAAGGCACCGTTCGGGCGAGGGAGCCCCGCTGTCCTGGCAGTGGCTGAGCACCCACCTGCCGTGGGAGGGGAGAATGGATTCTGCTTTTGCTTTGCCCGTGCGCAGCTTTTGCTTTCTCTGTGCAACTGTCTTTATCCCAACCCACGAGTTTTCGTGCTTTTGCCCTTTGATTCTCTCCCCGTCCCATGGGGGAGTGAGCGAGCGGCTGCCTGGGGCTGAGCTGCCCACCGGGGTTGAACCACAGCAATGGGATGCAATTTGCTTTGTGAAACAGATATGAAGCCTGGAAGGTGGAAGTGGATTAAGTCTCCTCTATTTGTCAGTTGGCTGGTATCTGCATCTTTTTTAAAACCAAGTTCTCTCTATTGATTCCTGAGATGAACACAGTAATATTTCGTATCATCATACCTTCTACATAGTGTCACACACATTGCTTCACTGTTGGAAAATCTCAAGAAATTGAGTGTATATATTTGGATTTATTGTTTCACTGCTCATTTCAGAAAGGTGTCAACTGGTACTTCACATGAGAGACAATGATCTGTATGTATGCGGACACTTAGAAAATAACAGATCTAAATAACCGTGCCGCTCTATGGCAGGTCATGTATGTTTCATTACTGGTGTCCTTTACATCACATTTAAGTATCTTCCTGTCTAATATTTGGCACAGATGCAGAGTATCTCTTCATGAAGGTTAAGATCATAAAATGAAGGACAAGACTGTGATCTGAAGCAGTATCCAGGAATCACATCTCCAGGATTCTCATCTAGTTTTTTCCCTTCATGGTTCTCTATTTATCTCTGTACGAGGAAAGGGAAACACCCAAAACACTGCAATAATACTAAAATCCAAAATATCCAGTTTATTCACCATGCTGATAAAATACGTACTTGTAACATCAGCTTCTTAAGAGATGCATGTAAGAGACTGGAAAAAGAAGAGTATGTCAATGGCCTTACTTAGCTGACAGTGTTCACTTCCACGCATCAACACTTTAAAACTTTTGCTGTCCATCTACCTTTACAAAATGTGTTAGCTGCTGTATCTTACAAATCTACCTTTCCATACTGCAGAAGAGAACGTAAGACAATTACCACACCGAGAAAGGAGTCAGGAGCATTCTTGGGAAAAAGGACGCGGCAAGTGCCAAGCAACATCTGACACAGGAGTCCGATTCACAAAGAACTACCTCAATTAAGAAGAGGGACAGCTAATTTTGACATAAAATTTAGTATAACTTGTAAGCAATCAAATGCTTCGAAACAAATCAGGCACTTAATGACATTGTGAAACACAACTGCTTCCCGGGGAGTTTTTACTTCATAAACAAATAGAACCTTTTGACACAGACAGAACCAATACAAAGAAGCTGGACTAGTAGGATTCCACAAGAACGGATGGCAAACTAGTAGCTTAGAGAAAATGTAATGACAGGGAAAATTTAAACTTGTGCATTTAGTGGCTACAAAAGGATTAATCTTGATGGAGAAGTTTCTATAAAATCCAGCGTAAAAGGTAACACAGG
>VZSZ01005138.1:55846-66682 GCA_013398815.1 Ibidorhyncha struthersii | reverse complement strand
GGGGGGGGCGCGGGGGCAGTAAACTGCATACAGAAAAATAATTCAAACTTAACCAAATAATGTAAAGCAAAATCTCTCTGTAAAGACATTTGGAACAACAAAAAAATACTTGAAAGAAATTCCAAAGGCTTGCTGACACAAAAGAATATAGTCAAGAAAGAGAAGGAAAAGTACAGACCAAAAAATAAGTACTGGTTTATTGCACTTGTATTTTGCACTAGAAAAAAAAAAAAGAGTATTTGACTTCTGAAGATATATGTAAAGCCAGGCAGATATTTATAGAATATAAAAAATATATTCTTTAGAGAAAGATAATAAAAGACTCTTCAAGAAATACACTCAAAAAAAAAAAATTGTTCTTAAGAGCAAATTTCACTTTGACTAGTTCCTATATTGGCAACAATATAATCATAAAAGTTGAAGCAAGAGGACGTTCAATGAAAATAAATTTCATATTTGATTTTGGTTCACTGATTTTATCAAATCTGCTGACGCTTATTCTAACTGAAAACGTCCATTGTTCAGAAAGCAGTAACCTAGACTGAATATGAGTACCATGAAAAGTGGCCCGACCTTAATGATCCAATGGGACAGTCCCTTAAAAAGGTGACTAAAGCGATATTTTAAAAATATTTCAGTCATGATTTCAAAGTACTGAGGTTTGTAAAGGAAATCCAACATGGTAATCGCCAAGAAGAGATATTAAAGGTAAAGGATGTGACGAGAGTTAATAACCCAGCATCCTGATGTTCCTCCTGGAATCCAGGAAAGTAAAAGCCCTGAGGCAAGACCTTGGGGTGGACTCCTATCTCACCAGCTGGCCAACCGGTAGGGGACTTTCTCTAAGCCAAATGAGACCCAGGTTCACCAGTTAGGCCTTCTTCCCCTGAAGACTATTGCTTTACCAGTATAGAAATCTTGCAGACCTTCCTCATCCTAGAAATTCACTAACGCAACCAGTAGGGGGGCAGTCAGTTTTACTTTTTTTTTTGTGAGGCTGAAGCAGCACATTCCGGTGTTGTTTTATCTTAGCCACAAACTTGGCAGGCTTAAAAGAAGAAAACAAACCACGCCAAAGTGACCAACACAGCAAAGTAAAAAGGTAAGGCAGTTACCAAGTTTTTCTACGTAAGAAGTCGTGGATAGTGCATCAGATCATCACAATGACATCTACCTTCAATACAACATCGGTATGCTCAACAGACCTATCATGATATGCCACAAATATACAGTGATGAGTGAGGATCTGGCAGAATTTTAAACGCGTGTTTTGGACAGATTCCAGTTTATCACTGTCTGGTGTGTACAGCCCTCTGGATGATCAAATACATGCAAAAGGAACTGGATCAGAACTTCTAATAACTACAGCTTTGAAGACCAGATGCTTCAGTCAACTCCAAGATGTTTTCCCACATGCTACAGGCAAAAAAAAGTCTATAATACAAGTTACTATCAGACTGCACTTTAGGATTCCCTAAGTTGGTAGGACAGCAGAATTAGAATTCAACCAGGAAGAAAATAGTGCACAAAAAGTAACTCTTTAGATTTTCACCAAGTGTAAAAAGAGCTTGGTATCAGCTTTGCTCTTTAAAAAACAAAACAAAACACATTAGGTATCAACATCAAAAGAAAACTACAACTAAGGATATGATTGAAGAAATCAGCACATAAATACTAAAAAAATAAAACCCTAAAGAAAGGAACTTTTAGAGAAGAATAATTGCAGTGTTTTAAAATAAACTGTGCTCTATAGAAAAAGAGGAAAGTGTTGTTATACTTTGAAATTTAAAAGCATAACATCACTTGTACAAAGCCCAGCACAAAATACTCCAAATGCCTACCGTCCTCTGCTTATTCCTCTGCCTTCAGTTCTCATTATGGCTTTGTTCATACATACCAAAATAAAAATACTGATTTATTTATTTATTTAATCAAATCTCTTGACCTTCTCCTCACATTGGAGTTCTCACTTAAGAGTATTCCGCATGTTTTGATTGGAAAGCTTGTTCAAATCATTACACTGACAAATACCGATTCCCTCAAAAAGTTTCAGAGGAAAAGAAGTTAAGAATAAGGAATAGAAGAACGTCTAGAATGTCAGCTTATATAGCAAGACCAGAACAAAACTCCACTTCAGTATTAGCAAAATTACTACAAAAACTTAGGAAGCAAAACTGTTGACAACCTGAATTTTATCTGCATTAGATAAACAATTTAAATGTTAAATAAACTTTTGGAAAGGCATTTAGAGATATTAAAACATAGTAATTTATTTGGTATGCTGCGTAACTGAATAGTCAGAAATACAGAGACATTATCTGGAAAAAGCTTTACCTCTGCACCACAGAAACAAAGCTTACGTTTACACAGAGATATCTAGGATAAAAGCAGAATTTTAGAAAGAAAAGAGCAATTTCTAGTATTTAAGCCTGAAAAACGTCAAAAGATTTCACAAATACCTGTAACTACCTTCATACCTTCAAAAGTTGTTGATTGTTGAACACATGAAGAATACTTTGAGGGAAAATGTTCTTTTGTCAATATATTAAACACTGTATCTCTACACAAATACAATTAACCATTTTAGTGCTAACAGCTATTTTTATGCAGACACATGCGAACACCAAAAGCCCTTTGAGAATGCCAACTTCTCACCCAAAAGCACTCAGATTTGGGAGCTGAATGTAATGCAGTAACAGAAAGAGAAAGAAAGCAACAGGCCCAATTCACTCACAAAACAAAAATATAAATAAATATCAAGAAATAAAAGAATTTTAGCCTAGATGGCCATCAGCAGGAGATGACTCCCTTAGCTTCTCTTCTGACAGTAATCAATTTCCCAGTATCCCATTTCCTGTGTTTTAATGAAGTACGTTTGATTCCAAGAATAACACAGTTCATAAGGAGGGCTTGGATCAGTATATAAGGAGTTTACTAACTCACTGAGACTGCTCCTGTCTTTCATATTAGATAGCCGTCTAAGTTTTTTGCTGAATCACAGCCATTAATAATACTTCTGTCTTCTAATAAATAGGAAATCACTCCCAGAAAAACGTTTTTCTTTTAATGTCTAAAAATGTTATATATTATAAAAACGCTCCTGAAATGTTTTATGTTTTAAGTTACACCAGAATATAATTAAACAGATATAATTTATAATAGGTTGTAATTTATAATTATAACACAACTATTTATACCATAATATAATATCAAATATTGGTGTTAGAAATAATATACTTTACTTTTATAATTATATAAATTAAATAAAAAATACGTTATCGCATACAGCTATTAACTAATGGAATTAGTGCTAAAGGCAGCTTTTGGCTGATAAACATGTCAAAAACCAAACAAATAAAAAAAGACCAACCACAAAAAAAGCCAACACACAAAAAATTACCACAGAGACAAGGCTGCAGTTCTTGCTCCCATGAAAAATGACAAGAAAAACCCAGAACATTTTGTACTGGGAGAAAACACTTAAAAATGCTGCTGTGTACACAATCAGAGCACTTACCGTGTCAATTTTTTGTCTGAATCTGAAGGTTTTTTCTGTATATTTACCTTATCTTTGATTTTGTCAGCTCTGGTGTCCAAAAGCTGAACTTTGCTTTGCTCCTGGTTGTATTTGCGGCCTCCTGCTCCGGAGGTTACAGCTTTCACTTGTCCTGCAGATGTTGCAACGCTAGTGGGTAGTACAGATGTGCTGACACCAGATGCTGCAGTGGTACTGTTCCCATTCAGTGATCCATTTATACCTTAAGGTGACAGATTTACAAGGTGACAGATTTACAAGGCGACATTTAAAAAGGTTGGAAGTAGCAGATACTTTCTTTGAGATGTTCCAATCACACTCACCTACCTTCCGTAAACATCTAAAAAGACACTACACTACTCACAGGTTACTCCCAACGTACACTAAAAATCTGCCATCCAAGAGTCTCTTTGATTTGCTTGTGGGGTTATTGTTATTAAAACATGAAGGGCACCCATGATTTAAAGGACAAACACATTTAATGCTGTAAGGAGGAAAAAAAAACCCAAACCTGAAACCACCCATTTTTAAGCTCAAACTATCCTTCAGTTTAGTCGGGGGCAGAAAAATAAGATTTTGAAGAAAGAAGACACAAAAATATACATTCCAGTAAATATCTCTCTAAATAATTTCTTTACAGTTTTGAAGTATCCACCAGCTCCAAAGAAAGCCACATGAAGCCCAAGATATTTTATGAGTTTTGCAAAGTGTAAAATGAGGTGGGGGAAGTTGTGGGAATGGTATTTGAAATAACAACCACATTCAAGCTTGCTTACTTATCTGTCAAGACAACTGTTGTTTTCTAAGAAAATACCCCTAACCACACAAACTTGTAATCCCTGGACTAGTATTAGACAGATTCTGAAACACACATCAGGTCCTAAAACCTACCAAAAATTATTAAAAAAAAAAAAAAAAAGCTTTCTTTGTTCATCGAAGAATCACGGAACAGAATATCCTGAGTTGGAAGGAATCCACAAGGATCATCAAGTCCAACTCCTGACTCCACACAGGACAACTTAAACCATAGATCCAAGAACACTGTCCAAACGCTTCTTGAACACAGACAGGCTCGGGGCCGTCACCACCTCCTCAGCGAGCTTGCTCACTCTCTCAGCGAACATCATTTTCCTAATACCCGATGTGAACTTCCCCGATGCAGCTTTCAGCCATCCCCTCGCGGCCCGTCCCCAGAAGCCAGAGAGAAGAGACCAGCACCTCCTTCACGAGGAAGCCGCAGACAGCAATGAGGTCACCCTTCAGCCTCCTCTCCTCTGAGCTGAACAAACCTCGGATCAAGTGTCAAAAAACTATATCTTACATTTTCAAAAGGCGTGCGATACCACTACATAAAATAGTGGTTTGAAATGCAGGCAAACCTGTCACTGGGCTATTTTCGCAGTGGTCCTGTAGCCGCGGCCACCCCTCCCTCCACACCCCCCAACAACCAACTACCTCACGCCTGCTTCTCACACGCAGAGGAACAGCACTCACTATACATGCACAAGGCCTCCTAAATCACACCACAAACTTTAAATCAAAACTTCTCCCTAATACTCAGTCCCAGAAAAAGTCCCAGTCCCAAACTATCTATGGAAAAAGAGGGGGAAAAATATTAGTAGGAAGAGTATGCCCGTATTGAAAGCCCATACTTGGATCTCTCATGGTTAGCTAACAGAATCAATTTTTACAGAACTGTTTAGGAATGGGAAGAACAATGAGCAGTAAAGCTCACATTCCACATCTTTCCACATGCGTAGAAGTTCAATACGATTATTCCGTGTACACCTTTAGCCATTACCTTTTTCTGTACCGCTCCGACTGTTTTTTCCTGTAGCTCTTGAGTGGAATGAAGCAGAATCATGATTCTGTGCAGGAGGTGCAAACAGTGGTGGAAGTCCCAAGAGCGGTGGGAAAAAAGCTGCCCCGGGACGAGAGTGCGTGTCCGCTGTTCGCCACCATTCTGCACCACAAAGGAAAAAAAAAAAGCAAACTTGAGTTGTTCTAATCATACGTTTACGTATTTCTGTAAGCGTGTTGCTGTGCGTAATTCACAGCAGATTTACTAAATCTGGGAGTAAGAAGAAAACACAACAATTTGGAACTTCTTAAATGACATGGATTTCCTGCAGCAGTTCTGGTCTTCTGTCATTAAAGACATTCTAGTAAGGATTTCAATGCAGTTTTATTTAAACACATCCTGAAAATAAATACTTAATATAAAGCTATGTGACAACGATCACCCCAAAATGAAACTGCTAGTCCTATAAATAGGATCAATGTTCACAGGTCACTCTTGAGCATTCATTATTTCCTCTGCAGCCTTCCTGCATCAGAACTACAAAAAAGCACAACAGCCTTAAGTCCCCTCTGCAGCCTCAGTCTTGGCACACTCTGAGGCCTCCACCACAAACACACACCTGAAGCAGTTCCCCACGGAACGACCGGTTTAACACAGGGATGTCTAGCTATTCTACAGCAACTCCACACCCACTCTAAGAGGTTTCTACCCCGGAGTTTGAGACTGGATCGGGGAAAAGCAGTCTCTCTATTTTTTTCTGCAACATCCCTATTAAAATGGTTGTTTCACAACCAGAAACAGGGCTGCTCTGTGCTGCTTGTTACACAAATTCAAGGGATTCACCAAGGAATAAAGATTTCTTATTTTAAAAATATTCTTTCGTATGTTATAACCAATCTTTTTGGTTTTGTTGCTGTTTCAAACTTTCATCTTAAAGGGTTATTGATTTTTGTTTTCCAGGAAAATGAACTTCAAATGAGTTGACATGGCCCCAACAACTTTCAATTTTTTTAAAGTTCTTTACTACAGCAGCAATTATTTAGAATATTTATGCGACCATTATGTAATCCTTTTCTGCACTTTCCTGAAACCCAAGTGACTGTACTTTTTTTTAATAAGGCACTGCTAAGCCTAAACAGCCACGTAAGAGGCAAATACGCAGTGCATTGCTCTTAAGGGCTTCTGCAATTAAACAGGAGCCCAGAAACAGTGTGCAGACTGGCACAGCGGAGTGCCTCCAAAGTGTCAGGGTCCTCTTCTATAGGAGCTGTTGCAGCAGCTACAACAACGTTTTTGTAACACGTTTGCTAGTCAACAGCTGAAAAAAACACAAAGCGTAATTTAAAAAGAACCTCTCAAATCCCTCTGAAAGGAAAGAATCTTTCTGAATGAAGACCTTATGCTAAAAATTATACATGTGAGAGAGAAAGCGTGTGTGTGTGAAAAAGAAGCTGTAATATTTTGTCAGGAAAGAAAAATCTCTTCCGAACTTCTCTTAAAACTAACTCTTCCCACCCACCACCAATCAAAACAAAAATTATATCACATTACAAGACGTAGAAGAATCAGAGACGTGACACACAAATGCCCCCGTGACAAGGGCTAGAAGCGTTGGTTTGGTCTACATAAAACGTAAATCTAACAAGCAAGTGCACATAAAATAATTGGTTATCTCTTGGCCAGGTCCCACACTGGCCATACAACTCTGAAGGTGTTTAAAGGGCGGTAGTGTTTTGGTAGAGTTGACTCATACAAAGAGGTTGTTAAAACACAGGGCTTTTTTGATGCTTAAAATACCCGATTTGTGAGTACGCTTTCCAGTCTTATAGTGAAACCCTCATTATGCAACACTAAGCACCAGAAACACACTGGAAGAAGGCACAGTCTACACACGTAACAGGACGGACTAGATGGTAAGTTGGTCTGTCTGACTTCTGGGATTGACTGCTTTTCCTCTCCTTGAAAATTATTTCTTTAGGGCTGAAGTGCAATTATGATTTTTTTTTTGAACCCTGAAACATAGATGAAGTAGTGGCATACATCCAGGACAGAAAAAGTTTTGCAGAGTATCCCTGTGAATGGCTGAGAAAGAGCAAAACCTGTGGTTTGGCCCACTGGCATGCTTCATTTCTTAAAATAAAAATATCAAGTTTTGTACATTATGAGGATGAGAACTGTGCTGTAAGTATAGAATTTCAGCTACTGGACACACATACATCACCAGTGTGATTAAAAGAATTAAACCATATAGTTGAGCAGGATTTAGTGTAATGCATTTTAAGATAGTTATTTCATATGACTATAAAACATATTAAGAGGTTAAGTAAGAAATATCTATATAAATATAAGGATGTGACCTGCAGTAATTAAGATTTAATGAATACATAAGTGAAGTTTGAACAATGCTAATAAACAAATTTAAACCTGCCAATGTCAACAGACACTGAACTGTAAGAAATACATCACAGTGATTTAAAAATGTTATAAATGAAAGATTCTAATTGCTAAAAAACACAGCTAGAAAAAACTTGAAAAAACTTCACGTTGTTCTATAAAACTGCAAAAACTTCACATTATTCTATTATCTTAAATTTGGAATTTGAACATAGTGATACAGAGTAGTTTTGTTTGTATTCTGAGTGGTCTCACAAAGTTCCAGAACCACTGCCTGGAATGTACTAACCAAGAAATGTAAAAACAACTGTCACTGGACTGTACACATGCAAATTGCTACCAAATTAAGGATAAATGTGTGTTTCAAAGGCTTATGCAAGACTACAACTACTATATACAGGTAGACTGCCATAAATAATTTCCGAGCTATTTATTATATTATCAAGATCTATGGAAAATACTGCCCTTCAATGAGACAGCAAAACCAAAATTTTAAGACTAGTTTTTTCCCCTACACTTATTTACCCAGATACATGAATATGCTTTACAGATGTGAGCGTCTCAATTTTTAGTTGAAACTTTGACGAACATCACAGAAGGTCAGAAAATTATTTAAGGTCAGATGCAGAGTTCTTTCATTCCTACTTCAGTAAAAATAAAATTTTGTCAAAGAAGAAAGTTTCTCTTGCAAAATGGAACAAAGTCAATGGAAGGTACGAACAACTACCATCCCTTAGAGCAAAGTTTAAAACGAGTCCCCTTTAACTCTGCTGCGCTAACACGCGTCAGATGGCTGTTACAACAGAATGAATCTTTTCATATAGTAATAAAAAATATATAATCACTGAATGAGAACATTACAAATGAATCAGCATTCACCACTTTCTGAAGTATTTTACCCCTCCTCACTTTACCTCTACATGCATTTCTTTCAGATGCTGCGGCTTTGTGCAGGTATGTATGTATTATCTCATTACCCTCCCAGTAACAAAAGCTGTGCTTTTACTCCTCTGGCATTAACAATTAAAAAAAAAAAAAATCTGTCATTTTTATCAAACAAAATTTTAAAAAACCTTTGCAATATTTGCTGCAGGTTTTTACCACTACCTGACCCTCCACTCCTGGAACTCTACTGGTGGTGGAATCCCGCAACCCTGAGTTCTCGCAGGGGGCGCAGGGACAGCTGCGCAGGGCCTGGCCAGCCAGGAAGAGGGGAGGTCTCTTCAAGATACTCACGTCCTGGAAGGAATATCTTGTCTTCAGACTACAGAAAAGTTAGTAAGAAGCATCTTGACTTACTGTGTACTTTGGAGAAAGTGTTACCGTATTTAATTTCCTTTAGAAAGCTGTGTTCTCAGACATAAGATTTGCAGAGTATGCCAGAGTGGAAAACGCTAGCTGAGTAACTGACATCCTGTGGTGGAAGTCAGGTGCATCATTTTCTATTCATATCTCTTGTGCCATCTGTTGGTATTTTATAGGATAGGAGACTACTGACTTTACAAGATGCGACCAAAAAAAACCCTTTACTTATGAATAAAATCAAGTGAGAAACAAGATTGTGCTGGCCAACCCTACTACAAATTAGGTGTCTGTAACAGTACCATGCTTTTGAATTCCTCTGGCTTTCTACAATCAAGTATTTGTTTTTTGAGGAAAAAAAACCATCTATTTACCTAAAGCGTATTTTTCAATGCAGCATTGCCCCCTGAGCTACAGCACCCCAAGAGAACACTCACATTGAGGCAGAACTGTATTCAAACTAAGATGACATGTCTTTTATTAAGAGCAGTCCAGACAGTTCCACACTGATGCTCTTGAGTTTAAGCCACCCCACTTTCTAAAGTTACACTGATTTCCCTGTCATAGCACAGTACAGATGCAAACTGGGGGAAAAAGGAGAAAGAATGAACTCTGATCGCTTGCACCGGCTGCATGCCGAGCAGAGAGCGGGTGGCCGACCAGCGGGACAGGCCTTGGCACCGTGGAGAGGTGGCACAGTGACCCCAGCTGCTCTGAATCCATGTCCCAAGGGAAAAAACAACACTTGGCATCGCACTGTCCAAACAGATGCGGTGGAGTCCAACCTCCAGCTTAAAAACATTTTAATAAAAAGTTTTTATATTTTAAAACCCATCAATGAGTTTTACATTTAATATCTTTTTCTGGTATTGGCACTGTATTTCTATACCACAGAAGATATCTGAAAACACGAGCAACTCTAACAAAAGGTTTGTAAGCAAAAATGAAAAAGGTGGTGTATCTGTCATGGCAGTTTCTGTTAGCAGTGGAAAAGTGTCTGTTCCTTTAACATACTGGGATATCCTTGTGTAAGCACAACTGTTCGATGTATCTATCCTTAATACGCATGAATTATCCCATTTCAGAGATCAAGAGGGGCCTACAAAACACACAATGCACAAACTAATAATGAAATAAACACAATAACAAAGATATCTTGCATACATTTTGTAAATTTTGAAACGGAAGTCAAAAACTCCAGTGACTTCAGTCATTTCTGAGATCTAAAATAAAATGTATGTAAGCTAGTTTTAGAAAACAATTTAAAGAAAATTTTATTGATCATGATCAAATTATCCATTCATAGGCACTCTTACATTCTGTCCTTACTGGTATCAAAAGTACAAACTAGAATTTCCAGGGAAGTCATTAGCTTTGCCTTGTAGAAGTTGTGAAACTGCTATTGTATTGCTTAAACATTGTATTTCATCTTTTTAGCTATGGTCCTAGATGAATTACATTAAATTAAACATGGCTTAATTTTTGAAGAAGATCCCCCAAAAATCCGTTTGAAATGGCAGGTGTACATTACTCCTAAATCTTTTTCCACAGTAGTTAGTTCTAATCTCACAGAATATATTTCCAAAACTCACAACTTCATTTAAAACTCCTAGAACACTAATTTCCAGTCCCATGATCAAACAACGGGAAGCGTTGCAATGCTTTGTCTGGCTTCTGCCGACAGCCACCTCAAGTGACTTCACCAGCCAAGCTCAGATATGTTACAGCTCTTTGCAGCCTCCATTTCAGTAAGACACTTCTCCTTTGCTGACTGCCTTAAAGCCAAATGTTTGCGTTTTTTTTT
>VZSZ01005138.1:34640-55622 GCA_013398815.1 Ibidorhyncha struthersii | reverse complement strand
TTTTTTTTTTTTTTTTTTCATTTTTAAATTAACAGGATTACCTAATCCAAAAAACACGTGCCTACAGAAACCGTCTTCAATCTGTGGCTTTAGCAAAAGAGAAGAAAGAAGAAAGTCTGGTGTCTACAAACTTAGCAGTCTGTGGTATGCATTTCCCTTAGAAAAGATTTAGGAGTACAGAAATCTAAAATAATGTAAAACCCTGGGAATGAGACCCTGAGAAACTGTTTTTTTCAACAGTCTACATTAAGACCTCTCAGTACTGGTTTGAGTATTATTGATTTGGTTCTTTTCTTTCTTAGTGGATTATCTGAAGTGGCACAGGTTGCCCCGAGACAATGTGCAGTCCCGGTCCTCGGAGGTTTCCAAAACCAGCCCAGGTAAGGGCCGGGGTGACGTGGTGTGGCCCCGTACGTGGGCTCTGCTCTCCAGACTAGAGGCCTCCTGAAGTCCCCTCCAACCTGAGTTCTCCTATGATCCTACAAACTTACAAGCACTTCTCAGTGTAAACTCAAGACAATATCCCAATGATATTTTTATTTTACAGCCATACTTTGGAAATTCACATTATTCAATTCCAGTCCAACTATTTTAATTACCCTCTTTCCAGAATCCAGTTCTTTACCTCATTTTCATATCATTTCTTCTTATAAACTGTAATCTATGATAACTTCTTAAGAGTCAGGAACTGGTTTTCTTTACTTTTTAAATCTATACAAGGCAAACTTTTTCTTTGCGTATGCAGGTGAAGAAAACAGTAAGAATCGATACTACCACAAGCACCTCCACAGCTGTCTAAGAACAAATCATTTACAACTAGATCTATTTAGCAGCTTACACCTCATATGGAACATTACATGCAGTTATGGCAGACAAATACACCTAAAAATATAGCAAATATTTAGTAGTAAATAAAAACATCTGTTTTCCTTTAACTAGGTATTTTTGCTTCCAGTTCAAATTCTTAATTTACAGAAGTCTTGCCAGTGTTCTGTACCACTCTACTACTTTATAATTTACATAGATTAAAAAAAAAATGTTACTATTGACAGGTATAAGCATGAAGTAATTTGCTAGTGTCCAGACTGAGTTTTGACACTAGTACAGCTATACCACAATGGTGCATTTCCCATTATGACTGCATACCGAGGACACATTGCAAACTCTCACAACCCTCATGTACCTAACCGTCACCTTTTCTGGCCAAATAAGGCCATCACTGCAAATTGACCTGAGCACAGAACCAGCCAGTGCAAGGACAAGGTCACACTCTACCATCTTTGAAAGGTCACGCAGCTATGGGGAAGTCTCCAACAACTGGAGAAAGGCCGACGTTGCACCCATCTTCCAAGAAGTCCAAGAGGACAATCAAAGGAACTACAGAACGGTCAGATTTACGCTAGTCCCCTGGCAAGTAGCGCAGTGAGCCCTCTCTATGAGCCATGCAGGAACACATTCCTGGGCACATGCAGAATGCCTTCTGTGACAAAATTACTGGGTTTATGGACAAGGGGAGAACAGTTCATGTCATTAACCTCTAATTAAGCATGGCTTTCGATACCGTCTCCAACAAATACTCCTTAATCCAAATTAGGACATTATGGTCTGGATGGGGTGACAACTAGATGGGTAAGAAAACAGTGGGATGCTCAGAGGATAATGGTTAATGGGCCCTACTCTACCTGGATGCCTGTGACAAGTGAGTACAGCAGGGTTTTATCCTGGGATCTGTCTTGTTTAACATCTTTATCAATGACCTGGAGTAGGAAATGGAGTGCTTTCTCATAAAGTTTGTGGAAGACATCAAACTAGGGGGAGAAGTCAATCCACCTGAGGAAAGCGCTGGTAGGGGGACCTAGACAGGCTGGAGAATGGACTGGCAGAAACCTTATGAAATTCAACAAGAAAAAAAAGCTAAGTTCTGCATATGGGAAGGAAAAACCCCTTGGAACAATAAAGGCTGGAGACTGCTGGGAGAGCAGCTCTGCAGAAAAGACTCCAGGAGTTTCTGCAGACACCAAGCCGTACATTAGCCAGCAGTGTGCCCTGGCAGCAAAGGTCAGCAGCAGGGTGGGCTGTACGCGCACAGCCAGTGGAGCACGGGAAGGAAATACCCCTCTTAACTCAGTACTCTTCAGACTGAATTCAGAATACTGTGTACTGGTTTGGGTCCCAAAAACAACATACTGACCTTGCTTTGATTATGAGGCTGGACTAGATCACCTCCTAAAGTCCATTCCAAGCTTAATTCTTCAAAAATCTATGTCTACAGATATGCAGAGACCCAAAGTAGTTCTGATTAAACAAGTAGCAACTGTAGAAGCACTATGGAGGTTGAAGCTCCAGAAGGCCAACTGACTGTACTTCTCAGCAGGATTAATTAACCTATGGGATCACCAGCATAGTGATATCACTTGTTACAGCCTAACTGGCTTGACCTTCTTTTGATGTGTGCTACTGAACTACAAAGGCTTACCCTACACATGTTGGAGGGAATCTCATTCACATATGTAAAAAGTCTCTCACTGCAAGGAGTGTCCGACCTGAACAACGTGCCCCTCTGCCCTAGCACAGAAGTAGCGGTATTTGAGTTTTTAGTGAACACATTTCTTTAAAAGGGGCAGACAATAACCACCACCACCCTACTCCCTAGTCACTGTTTGCTGGAGGAGAGCAGTGGAGAGAATTATCTTGCTGCTAGATGACAAATGACAGCAGAGGTGGATACAGTAAGTATGTTTCAAGATTTGCCTTCTACAGGGTGGCTATAACATGTTTGTTGAACAGATCTTTCAGTAGATTTTACACTGTTCTTCAGACTTCCTGCCACAAGCACTGAAATTTTTATGTGCAGCAATGAAAATACCAACAGGTCCAGTCACAAATCTTATTTAAAACTTTCTGGGGCAGGTACTGATCCAACTCAATACCCCCTAGCAATCATTTTTTATTGCACATTCTCAAAAAGAAACAAATGCATTACAGAAAACCTGTTCCACCCTCAAGCACTGTCCTCAGTCATGCCACTGTGATAAAACTTACACATTTCAGAATGTAAACAATGAGTACATCACATCATTATCACAAAAATCAGATCAGGGTGACTAGAAATTGATTAGCTTTTTCTTATTAGAAAGCCGTTATCCCATTGCCAGGTTTTCACCTTAAAAACGAATGTATCAAAAATGTAGTGGTTTCATCCCTCTGCAAAACTGGAATGAATGAATTAACAGAAGATACAAGTATTCTTCACCTCTCTTCAAGAAAATCACCAGAACAAGCAACACACATTGAGTGATTCAATCTGTAGAAATGAACTGAACAAAAGGTGACTCAAATCAGCAAAAGAAACTCTAGAAGAAAGCCTCACTGAGCAACAGTTAAGCTCTATTGTGCCACCTTCGCGTTTCTTGTTGGACAAGTGCCCATTGTTTTAAAAAAAAAAAAAATCTTAAAAAAAAATCACACAGTGATTAGCTGCACAAAACTGCAAGATGATTGCAAGTCTTCACTTTATGAATGCGCTCTTAATATCTGTCACTATTTGTTTCATTTTATGTATGCTCAGCATTATTCCAATTTCTCTAGTTTGCTTTCACAGTAACCCTGCTCTGACCAAGTTAACTGAAGAGCTCTAGAAACAACAACGACTTTAGAACAAAAGTCTCTTCCTTTTTTCCCTGCTATGATCTGTTCTTTGATAGAAAAGCACCACTCAAACATTCCACAGCTGTACCTTTGTATTTACAGCTTCAACTCTGGTAAGACCATTCATTGCACCATCCATCACTCAGAAATAGCTAAGAAAAGGGAGGTTTGGCAATAGCTAATTTCATCTGAAGTCTACTATCATCACAGTGTAATTAATACAAGATGTTCTACAGAGGGCTTCTCTTTTTGCTGACTGTTGCATGGACCATTTGAAAGGCATCATTTCCCATACAAAGTACTCCATGATATCATTATGAGGGCACATACTGTCGTACTTCATGCCAGGTCACTCCTTACTCTGTGAGTAATCTTACCTGATGTCTAGAAAGTGATTAAAAGTAGTTCTGAATGAGAAAAGTAAGCCAAATGAGGCAAGAGGAACAATGTTTACATGAATTCCAAGACTGTATACATCTATGCTCAAATCCATTTTGTAACTGAAAATCATGAAGGAAGAAAAGAAAGACTACGAGTAGCGTCTATGTTAAAGCAGAAAGCAGAGCTGGAGAATATTTTTTTCCAACAAACACTTGTCTGAGATGGAAGGGGTGTCTGGCATTCTCAGAGTAGGAAAACTGAATTAAACAATCTTGATAATCTTACACACCAATTGGTTTCTTGTAAGCTAGAAGAATCCCTGAACTTATCTCCTTTTTTTTTTATTTTAAAAGGAATTATTCCTGCTTCTTACAGATATGAGAACTCAGCCAAATTAACAATAACTATGTCAGGCATTTAATTGCTAGGGAGTGAGAATGGGGTATCTTTCTTTTAAAGCCCTTCAGACAGTTCAGAACTTCCAGCTATAGAGTGGGCAGTGAACTGCACCATTTCTCTACAATCTATCGTATCATTTCTGACCGAACTCTAATTTATTCAGTACATACAGTGCACTTCATTTGTTTAATCAACAGGTACAACTGCCCCAGTTTCAACTGGGGCCCCTGCTTTTAACTTCAGTATGAGTAATGCCATCTGTAAGCCTGGGAGGTTGGCTGGCACATGAAGACAAGACGTGATGGGTTGGAGGGAAAAACAACTGGGCTAGATGAACTGGATTGTAAAAATTATGGGTAAAACGTAAGCATAGATGGAGTTATGCATACCTTAACCAATAAGGACAGGGAATCTAATGCAGAAAGGAAAAGAGCTGAAAAGGAAAATGAAAAGGGAAAGTGACCAGAAAGAAGTAAAAAGAAAGTTTACTTGAGCAGCTACACACCTGGACGGGCAGGGAAGGGCAGCACAGAAGAGAACAGGCACAGTACAGCAAGTCAGCCTGTGTTCATTTGTTAGGACAAGGCAAGAATTTATAACACGGATGAGAGACAAAAAACAAAGGGACGACCAGTAATTTAGTAATGCTGGTAAAGGAAATTTCATTGGAGTTGCAGCTAAACTTCAACTTTTGAGACAGCCTGAACAAGAGATGCAAGAAAAATCAGGGAACTGCAAGACTGCAAAAGCATACATAACCAGAAAAACAGAATAATTGCTAGTGGAGGAAAAAAGACGAAAAAGACCAATATCAAAGAACAGAAAGTTCATTTCTGCCATGTTTTAATGTAAAGAGAAGTGCACCAAAAAAGACATCATCAGAAAGACCAAGCATTCCGTGTTTTCCAAGAGACTCTATTTACCATCTGCAAACTGACCGCACTTTCTAGGGACTTTGTACACAGAAACCATTACTCAACCTTGTTTGTTAACTCCATTCCTCCTTACGGATAATTTTGGAATGAACTCCTGACTGCAGTATATAATCACATCAGGTGTTACAAACACAGTGGCATTCACTAGAATTTTTCACTTATCAGAAACTACAATGAAACAGAATGATAGAATGGTTTGAGTTGGAAGGGACATTAAAGATGACCTAGTTCAACCCCCCTGCCCTGGGCAGGGACACTTCCCACCAGCCCAGGTTGCTCCAAACCCCATCCAACCTGGCCTTGAACACCTCCAGGGATGGGGCAGCCACAGCTTCTCGGGGAAACCTGCGCCAGGGGCTCACCACCCTCACAGTGAAAAATTTCTTCACAATATCTCATCTAAATCTCCCCTCTTCCAGTTTGAAGCCACTACCACTCATCCTATCACTACATGCCCTTGTAAAAAGTCCTTCCCCGGCTATGCTGTAGGCCCCCTTTAAGTACTGGAAGGCTGCTATAAGGTCTCCCTTGAGCCTTCTCTTCTCCAGGCTGAACCCCCCCAACTCTCCCAGCCTGTCCTCCCAGCAGAGGGGCTCCAGCCCCCCCAGCATCTCCGGGGCCTCCTCTGGCCCCGCTCCAACAGGTCCATGTCTTTCCTATGTTGGCAGCTCCAGAGCTGGACACAGTACTCCAGGTGGGGTCTGACCAGAGCAGAGTAGAGGGGAAGAATCACCTTCCTTGAACTGCTGGCCACACTTCTGATGCATCCCAGGGTACAGTTGGCTTTCTGAGCTGCAGTCACACATTGCTGGCTCTTGTTGAGCTTCCCATCAAACACCACCCCCAGGTCCTTCTTCTCAGGGCTGCTCTCCATCCATTCTCCGCCCAGCCTGTATTTGTGCTTGGGGATTGCTCCAACCGACGTGCAGGACCTTGCAGTCGGCCTTGTTGAACCTCATGAGGTTTGCACAGGCCCACCTCTCCAGCCTGTCCAGATCCCTCTGGATGGCATCCCTCCCCTCCAGCATGTCTAGCTTGCCACACAGCTTGGTATCATATGCAAACTTGCTGAGGGTGCACTCCATCCCACTGTCCATCTCACCAACAAAGATGCAGAACAGCACCCATCCCAGTACCAACCCCTGAGGAACACCACTCGCCACTGCTTGCCACTTGGACATTGAGCTGGTGACATCAACTTTTTGCGTGCGGACATCCAGCCAGTTCCTTATCCACTGAATGATCCATTCATCAAATCCATGTCTCTCCAATTTAGAGACAAGGATGTCATGCAGGACAGCGTCAAATGCTTTCCACAAGTCCAGGCAGATGACGTCAGTTGCTCTTCCCTTGTCCCCCAGTCCTGCAACCCCATCATAGAAGGTCACTGAATTTGTCAGACACAATTTGCCTTTAGTGAAGCCATGTTGTCTGTCATCAATCACCTCCTTGTTTTCCATGTGCCTTAGCAGAGTTTCAAGGAGGATCTGCTCCATGGTCTTGCTGAGCACAGAGGTGCAACTGACGGGCCTGTAGTTCCCCAGGTCCTCCTTTTTTCCCTTTATAAAAATGGGGGTTATGTTTCCCTTTTTCAAGTTGGTGGGAACTTCCCCAGACTGCCACAGCTTCTCAAAGATGATGGATGGTAGCTTGGTAACTTCATCTGCCAGTTCCCTCAGGTCCCGCAGATGTATCTCATCAGGTCCCATGGATTTGTGCACCTTCAGGTTCCTCCAATGGTCTCGAACCTGGTCTCCTCCTACAGTGGGTGGTTCCTCATTCTTCCAGTCCCTGTCTTTGCCTTCTGTAACTTGGGTGGTGCAGCTAGAGCACTTGCTGGTGAAGACTGAGGCAAAGAAATCATTGAGTACTTCAGCCTTGTCCATGTTCTGGGTGACCAGGTCTTCTGTTTCCTTCTGGAGAGGGCCCACATTTTCCCTTGTCTTCCTTTTATCACTGACATACCTGTAGAAGCTTTTCTTCTTGCCCTTGATGTCCCTGGTCAGATTTACCTCTACCTGTGATTTCGCTTTCCAAACCCGATCCCTGACTGCTTGGACAATTTCTCTGTATACCTCCCAGAGAAATGGGAGGAATACAATACATGTAATGGTAATACCACACACACAGGGCAGGGAAATTCCTCTTATTGATTTCAAATTTCTGGTCCAGTTGTTTGGGTTTTTTAAACTCCTCCAGAACAAGAATGGATTTGCACTTAATTTCACTGATGCTAACTACTGCAGGTGATGTGTATAGTGAGTATTTCTTTATACTTTCAGCCTGAGTTTAAAAACATTGTATTTCAGTTCTACATTTGCTGAACTTAGTTCAAATGCCTTTAACTTCAGTTAGTGTACCTTCTTCCACAACTGATGGCCATACTCAACTAGTCATACTAAATGTTAGTTACCATTCGCTACACAGTTCAATTAGAAAACATCATATACTCTTTTGGGGTTTTTTTTCTTAAAAAAAAAAAAATCAGTAACAACACTTGCTTCTCTCACAGACAACAGTCATGATTCTTCGTCATGCTGATGTGCAGCAATGCATTGCAATTTTTCATAATAATCTGAAGACAGGTCTAGTTAAAACATCCTTTGAGCTTGTTACCAACTTACTTCATCACACAAAAAGAAAGAGCAGGTGCCTTTATACTATATTACACATTATTATGGTGTTTTAAAAAAAATACATTGTGTGCTACCTAAGCCATTATCCAATGTGTCCAGAAAAGAGAAGCCGTCAATTTTAAATATGCATTTAGAAACATGGCAGAAATAAAAGAAAGGAAAAATGGAAGCAAAGTCTTGTAACAATAAACTGAACTGTAACAACATTTTTTATATTTCTTATTTGATGAAAACATTAACAGTCTGTCTAGCAAATAATTCTTGTATTTCCTTACCTTTCCTATTTTAGTGTTTGCTCTTCAAGTTACTAACTTACTGTAGACACACTCTGCACAGCAAAATTTCATATTAAACTGCACTCTGTAACATTCCTGACTTACTTCAAATAGGTTAAATATTTTTGAGCACAGCTTTTGAAATTCTACTAACTACTACACAGATAAATGATTGAAAGCATTATTCCAAAGGGCAACATACATTTCAACAATGCTGGTCTCTTAGTAACAAGGAATGACAACTGTGAATGCCTTTGTTAATATTAATGAACTTCGCGGTGCAAAATAAGGTTTTCAAAAGAGCTAAAAAGGAATAAATACTTAAATAATGCCTTAAAATACAAAGCATCAATGCACCAGCCAGCAGAAATACAAAAATAATGTGATATTTCCAACAATGCTAAGGGCTTTCCAACTTACACAGCATATCTAGAGAACTGCTTAGGGTGACAGAAATTACTGTGTCTTTTCCTCTTTTCTGTGTTGTTCATTAATCATTACAGTACCAGCGAAGTTTGTCTTCTACATGCCTCCCAACACCAGTAAGTCTTTCAAACTCCCTGTATGCGTGATTCCAAACTACTTCTCTGTGTGATTTCATAGTAGTGGTGAATGTGCCTTAGTGTAAAAAGCTGGAACACGTGGAAAAGGCTGGAAATTGTTTATATACACATAAAAACCATCCACTCTTATTGTTGGTCTAAAACACAAAAACCCTTATCTGAATAGAGAAACTTCAAAAATATCTGATAATTTAAATGAAGAGCAAAGCACTGGCTATCTCATTAAAGCACTTCAAAAAAAAAAAAACCCAAAATTAGCATTTTAATAAACTCTGAATACGGTCTCACAGAAGCAAGTACACAGGTAAGAAATATGGATGCCATTTCAAGCACTCCATCTTTAACTTCCCTTCATAAATCAAAGGTTAAAAGAAGCTAGTCTTGGACTAATTTTCTAAAAAAAAGTAAATTTTCAAAAGGGATTGACAAAATTGCACTCTACTGAGAAAGCCGATACATAATTTAGGCACAAACACTGCAGATGGTTAACTTTGAGGAGTAAGAATACAAGGAACACACACAGAGCACTGACCTACTAAGCCATATTTTAAAAAGTATCAATCACACAGCAACTCTCAATGAGGCTTGCTTTAATATAAGAACTACTAGGTGCTTGACAGGGTTTTAAATGAAATTATTTAGGTGCTCGAATACAATGGCTTCCTTTAATCTCCAACAGCCACGTACAGAAATTGTTTTTCTTTCAATGTTTTTTCTATTAAGTCTGTTCCTTACAAATAAAGGTAAGATTCCATGTCCAAATAGTACTCAAAATTGTTCACTCATGTGCGTAGTCCTTATAGCAAATATTAGATGAGACAACATTTTAAAACATGGAAGTATTTGAGTTATACCTAGTAAAGTACTGTCTCCCCCCCTTTTTCCTCCATATTTTTGCTTTTATGTTCTTCAATAACCTTGAAAAATAGGTATTTTTCTTCCTTGTATCTGGCATGTTATTCTCAGTCTTGTCCCTAAAAAATAGAGTTTAGCCCGTGCCTGGACCCTACCGCACTGTGCAGTCCAAACACTGAGACTGTTTCTGGCCTATAAAGGTAATAGTATGAAGCAGGAAGTCTGAACTAGGCTGGTATCATGTTTAAAGAATTACTGATAATAATGAAATTAGAGACTGCTGCTTAACAACACGTATATAAGACACCAAAATTAAAATGTACTCACCATCTCAACATTGATTTCCAACAACTGAGAACTGGTGATGTCAACTGTGTAACACTACGGCTTCTCTGTTCCTATCAGAACCGGCAGTTGTACTCTACTGCTGTTCACATCCTCTGCTTAACCTACGCATCTGCAGCACTTTAACTATTACCATCACCTTCTCCCTCAACACTAGAAATTGTTGTACATTCCACAAACTGTAAATCACCACTTTGTTTTTACTTATCCATTTCAATGTTGCTATTGTCACTCAGCATTCAGAACCCTCAAAACCTCTAGATGTCAATAAATACCTACAAGCCTCGCATGAAAATTTTGACAAAACCAAAAACTATTAAAAAATCACTATTAAAAAAATCACGTACCACAGAACAAATTTGTTTATACAGTTTTACATTTTAGGCACTAAATCTGATCTTCCTCAACATTTATTTCAGGAGCCACAATGTCATTTTTACATAAAGACTGAGACACACAAAAAAAAAAAATGGTGTTAAAAAAAAATAAGTCTTTGTTACTATAAATCAGAAAAATCAAGTGGAAAATTACAGACTTTTCCAATTAAAACAATCCTGTGACTTTGTGCATTTATGTCCACAATTTTAAAATTCTTCTGGGTCTCATTTAAGAAGACACAGTGGACTCAAAAAAGACTGAAGATTTTTGCTTTGATAGAAGCAGCTTCTGGTTGGGGAAAGAGATATTATAATTTAGTTTAGTTTTTAAATTTCATTTTATAAAAAGTTAATAAACCTTCTTTTTCTGAAAATGAAAAAAAAAGAACCCGCCAGGTCTGATAACATCAAAACAGTAAGACTCGATTGTTCAGCTTTGAAGAGTTTCACACACTGGTATTGCTGCCCCTCATAAAGACAAAACACTGAACTATGATATCATTTACTCATGTGAGAAAAGGCTTTTGATTTATAGTCTTCCTGAGTTGCTAATGTTCTCGTGAGGATGAATTTAAACCTCTTTCCGGAGTCTTTTTTTCTTTTCTTCCTCCAATGCGCCTTCTTATTTTCAGCAACGGGTAAATAAGAAGGAAGCAAGTAAAGTATCTGTTTACTTGACTGGAATGCTTCAATTATTCAGGAGCTAGTGCTGTATTAACCAATTAAACTAACAATATGTGATGTCTTCCATAATGGTTACACACAGGTGCTTTGTCTATTTGACCTGGGATTACACCAAAAACATCTATTTGTAGTGTAATCTCCCCAGCAAAGCATGAAGACTCCCAGTCCTAACCTACCATGCATGGGGGGGACCAGACAGAGTATGCAATCAAGTTTATTGCAGAGACTACTTAATAGACTATTGATTGCCGCAAAGAAAATAAGTAGATTAATTGGAATAAGAAGAACCTCTCTAATCTAATACATAGATTAAGATGCCTTTACCTTTACCTATTATTCTTTTGTTATTCAAGAGACATGCATTTTTAAATGTGAAGATAATTTAATTACCAAATTGAGATTGACAGACATTGTCATTATTTAAAAAAAAAAAAACAAGTTTAGGAACCGGCCAGGATACGAGTCTATCTTGACTACAGAATATTTTGTATATTCAGGTAAGTTTTGACTCAATGAAATTGCCATTCCAGCCATAGGTCATTCATGGGAAAACAGTCTTTGTCTGTTTGACAGCATCAGCACTTCTGTGAAGTTTCTCTAGGACAGACTATACCTTTTCAGAGTGGATGCAACAGTAACCAGAGTGTACTGTGTCAGGTAGAGAAATGGATATACTTAGAAATAAAACTGATGGGACAGTACTAATAGTAAACTACATTCCAGCTTGTTTTTAGGAATACAAAGTGTCCTTGAGAAAATATCTACATTCTTATAGATCAAATGCAGCCAGGCAAAGGATCTGACCATTAAAAAAACTAAAAGGAAACAACCCGTGAATACTGGGAATTACTACTATGTCTTTATAACTATCAGCCTTTATAACTATCAGCTATTAGACAGAAATGAACTTTTTTTTTTTTTTTAAAAAAAAGTTGAGAATTTTAAAAACTACTTAAGAAAAGGACTACCTGGATTTTCTAATGAAGAAAGAAACTGACAATTTAGTATCCTTATTACATTATTCATGAGCTCTAGTCTTACCATGTTTTGATAGACCAGATATATATCCTATATATACACACAATTTTATAGGAGACACAAAATTGCACGCTGTAGTATCTCCAAAGCAAAGGCAGCAAGAAGAGGTAAATGAGTCACGAATCCTCAGTTTGGGACTGTACATTTATAGCCATACATAAATGAACTCCTCCTACACTCTGGGAAACCACCACAGCGAACCATTTCAAATGGCATTGGCTAATAAAACCAGACACAAAAGCCATTTGGAGTTGAATTTGTAGTGGCATACTGAAAAACAAAACACATTGCTAATTGTTCTGGATCAGTTTTAGCTAAAGACTTTTCTGACTGATTGTAGAGTAATTAAAATAAATAGTTGAGACATAATTGTAGGTACGCGGACATTCTGGATTCTATTTTTCTTCCCAAGGAAGCTGCAAATGAACAAATGCAGGCTCTCGTAGGGCACTCAGAATCTACTGGTTCTATAGTATCAGGGCAGAAGAGTTTTTCAGTTTGGAGAATACACGCTTGTTCACTCTACTGCCAGAGCCAAGCCTGTTCTGAAAGTAGTAAATTACCATTAATTTAAGCTGAAAAACTTCCTATTTACTGTGTAAGAATCAGTAGTACTCAGCAAACAAAAAGAACGTATATGATCCATTCTCCAAAATGAAGAAAGAAACAGCAGGGAAGAGTTATTTACCATCTCTTGTTCTGTTGATAAGATATGCGTCATTCAGTTGAAATATGAGTTTCCATTCACAAAAATGAGATTCTTGCATGGAGAAATCTTCCATATAAGTTTCTGATTCAAGCCAGGATGTTTCACTCTAGTCAAGACTATCTACAACCATGACATTTTGAAATTTACCTTTTCAATCTCAAATTCCATCAGAAGAAACTATTCCTCCGGATATAAAAACACAGTAGGGGTTGGGCTTGAACGCTGAGAACGTGATGTATAATCAAGCTGATTATCAGATCTTAATCTGAAAGTGGCACAGTTTGCTAGATCAATCCTTAATTTGATACTTGCTTCCAAGGCAGCTTTGCAAACTGAAAATTTCTTTATCATTTGAAATAGGCCATTTTAAATTAATTTCATTCCTTCAATAAACAAGTACTATGTAAAATGTATTCACATGATATGAATGCCACTTAGCAAAAAAAACAAACCAAAACATTTTTCCTCGATGCATCTGCACAACATCATATTTGACTTGTAATAATAATTGCAAGTGTTGACAAACACTAGAAATCACACAGCAATGTAAGTGAGTCATTTTTACCGCATGTGTTGATTGCTGAACTCAGTGTCGCAGCTCCAGTGGAAAGGCCACCTTTTGATACCGCTGAAGCTACAGATGGTGTAGAAGATGCTGGAGTTGAAACAGCTGCAGTAGAGGAGACTGACGATGACGTTAACCGCTCTCCAGACTCCATATCTATAAAAGAGAAGATAAAAGTCTGTCTTCTACGGCAAGAAATGAAATCACAAGGGGACTACAGGAGTATCTGTGCTGCCTGTGCCTCAGGACCTGCACTTGATTCTTGAGTGGTTCCTACGAGACCTTCACACGGGAGGTACATCACGTGAGTAGCGCTCACTCACCAGGGGAATCCAGCACACCTGCAGCAGTATGGGCGTTAGGCAGTGCTGTTGAGAGCTACCTCACACTTCAACTCGAATGCCAACAGCCTCGCCTGGGACCACCACCCACGGCCTCGGCTCAGGTGGGCACCTTCAGCCCTTGCCAGGTCAGGTCACAGCCCTGCAGCCTGGTCTGTGCCCACACCTCCTGGCTAGATCCCTCGTCTCCGGTCAGAGCACCCCTCCTGGCCTGCACCAGCTCCCTCTTCTGCTGCTCCTGAGCAGACACCAGATGGGCCCTGGGCCTGACAGATCCTTTCATTTTGCTTGGACCCTGCGACCAGCACAGTGCTCAGATCCTGCGCGACAGTGCCGGGGTCAGGAAAAGCACGGCCTGTGTCATCCTCCCCGGCCAGCTCGTCCCTCCTGCCAGAGGAGCCCTGCTCCTGCTGCTCCTGGGCAGACCCCAGCTTTAAAGAACACGTAATGCATGCCAGAAAGTCCATATCTAATCTCTTAATTTAGAGAAAGACACAGCAATTATGGTGAGATAGTACAAATATAAGAATTCCTGTAAGCTGCTAGCTTTTTTTTTTCCTCCTGGTGAGTTTTTCATATAAAATAAGGCATTTTTATTTGTGCCATGAATTGCCTAAATCAAAAGTTACCGGTCTTATTTCACTGAACAAGCACGTGTATTTGAAGAAAAACACACAGTAAAATTATTGTTAAAAATACTACTTGTTGAGACCGACTCAGAAACTGCAGCCAAGCAGACGGTGTCTAAGCACAGTGGCAGCAGAGTCACGGCTACCTGACCCAGTCTGCCCGAACTGCAGCGGGCGGTGAGTCAGGGTCAGCCTATGAACAAGGTGGGGAAGAAATCGTTTCAGCGTCCCTTTACTGTTACCAAAGCAAGGAGACTAAGCACAGGTAACTCCTCGGAGGGCAACTCCTGAGAAACTGGTTCCTGTCCCAGAGCCTCGTCGGCTGCAGAGGAAGGCCCTTGCTCAGACCGGTCCCCGGGAAGGGCAGGAGGCCGACCACTGAGCCCAAGACAAGCAACTGCCGTAAAACCTCACTCCCAGTCTTCGTAAAACAGAACGCCAAGCACTCAACAGACACACACTTTTCCAAATTCTGTGTTAATCAATTTAGATAACTGATGCGTTAAACAGTACTTCTGATCCAAAGTTATGTTAAACAGCGACTTCCCAAACACTCACGTGGAAAGCCGCCATACAAGCTGTACCTGCGTCTCCGGAAAGACGCAGCATCCTCCGCTCCTCTCAGTCAGTAAAACTAACTCTTACCAAGCCAAAGGAAATACAAAAGCAAAAGCCACAGAGAAACACAAAACACATCTGGAAGATGTACTGTGCCCGTTTTAACTAAATCATTAATTCCTTATCACTAATAGTTTTTATATGTGGCGATTTCTACGTACCAGATAAAGTCTCCAGACTTTGCTAGCGAGCGAAACAGAACATGCTACTTTCCCAAAGTGAAAATTCTGCTAACAAGGGAACTAGAGCATACCATACAGAAGGCTATGAACTTTTCTTTCAGAACAATAGCAGAAATCACAAAACCTATTTCCTTTAGAGAATTTATCAAGGCAAAATATTATTAAACATTTTAAATTTTTAATTCAGGACTCCTAAATACATACTTTTCTCAACTAAACATTTTCTATCCACAGTTAAAGAATACCTTATTGATTTTGAGTAATCCGTGAATACAATTCAGCTAAACTGCTACTCAGTGGAAGCAGGCCACTGAAAAATACTGCATATACTGTAGACTTTAAATGTTATATTATGTCCGTTCAACTATATAATTATTCCTAAGGATAATAATTTCTGGAAATCCCTTTCATAAGCAATTACGATTTAAGTGTTTATCTACACATTTATGTCTGCAGCATTTGCAAACACATGCATTATTTCACTCCACAAAAAAATTTACTATCTTTAGCATATATAGAGAGATCAATAGACACAAATGAATACACCAAAGTACATTTTTTAGAAACGATGAATGATTGAACTTAGGTGAGGCCAACAGGCAGTTGGTTTTGTTGGTTTTGTTGTATTTTGGTATTTAGCATTGTAAGTATGGCTACAGTGAATTTACTGTATGTACGGATAGCATAAGGGAAATCAGAAACTCATCATAATGGTATTATTACAGTAATCACTTGTAAAAGGGAAGGTATTTCTAAGCTTTAATGCACTGCATTCAAAACTCAGGAATTAAAGTTTTCCTAACAAAAACATCCAGAACTCTCCAATTTCTAAAAAAATTGCTGTCATGTTGTGTGTAGTAATACAGCATTAGAATAAGTCTTTTCCACCTAAAGTATTTTATAAATAAGCACAGTTAAGAACCACTTAGAAGCAATCTGCATTCATGTCATAAATGGGGAAGATATCCTTGGTAAATCAATACTTTTTTAATACAAAATGTAAATTTAGCTATACTTGAAAGCTTTTAACCAATGTAAGCCATCTGCTTGAATTGGTAACACAGCATCAAATTAGAACTGGGAGAACAGTAATAACCTGCCCTTTTAAGGCTCACTCCCCCACACACCCCTTTTTGTTTCAGGTTGCCGGGGAGTGTTGGATTTTCAACCTTTCATTCAGCTGCTTGTTTAAAGTCATTAACAGAAAACTGGGATATTGGTATTCCTGAATGATTTTGAACTGAAGAAATTATATTCTTTTTCTAGAGACAGACATACTTTTGCTTTCAAACTAAGTCAACCTTTAATTATGTTTAGTTAATTACTCTAACCACAGCAGATGGCTGACTCCAAAAGAGATAATCCCCGAAACAGTCATTAGCCAGGATCAGCAATAATTACACTGTAGACCTAACACGTTCTGTGACTAAAGAAGTCCATACCAGTTACAGCAGATCCATATTCTTTTTAACCTCAAGTATAAATTAGACATTTGTTCCATTTTACTGTATTTTGCCAGTCAATACCTATGATGAGCTTTCATGACTGCTTTTTAAACTCTCATATTCGTAAAAGAGAAACTGAGTAAGTAAAACTAGGAAAAAAAAATGACTTTTTATTTTCCAGGTGTAGTGATTTGTGTCACTTCCTCTCAAAGCTTTGCCCAAAACTCCAGTTATTTTCCCGGAATTTTCCACATTGAATAATAATAATGAATGCAACTGAACTCAATGAAAACAGAAAGCAATCTCTCACTGAAAAGGAATAGAGAAGTATGTGCAGCTTAACAAGGAAAATGTTTTTTCTGAAAAAAAAAAAAAAAAACAAAGGAGAAAAATACTTATGTTTAATAAAAATAAGAACACTAAAAATAGGTAAAGGTTTACTAAAGGTAACAACAATCAAATCATTTTCACATTTAACAAGATGAAATTTCTTTAAACTAAATTTACTAACAATTCCATGCTCAAAACGTTTGCTGAAACGTATACTAACATAGAAAAAATAATATTCTTACTCATAAGCAGGTATTAACAAATAACTCCCTTCATGGGATATTATCATGGATATAATAGTATCCTGACAATGTTAGCTGGGATGCATGAATACTATGAAGTTGGTCTTGAAAAAATCTAAACAGCAGACTTACCTCCAACTTCCAGTTTAACCTCTACACTCTCACGTATTGCTTCATTATTTCAATTACTACCTCTAACACAGTGAAAAAGGTGGAACTGAAGGGGTAAAAATATACTTCAGTCTTCAAGGACCAAGTCACGTTTGTAAAAACTATGTGACAGCCAACTGAAGAAGAGCCCCACAACACTGGTGTTCTCTTGCCTTACAGCAAGGTATTTAACCGTATCGTAACGCAGTATTGACGGTCTGTGACTATTTCTTGCTGCAACGCCGAATTATCTTAAAGCTGCTGAAGGGAGCACATCAGAGTCTCTCAGAACAGACAGTCCCGCGCAGCGGAGTTCACCGCAAATCTGAAATGCAGCTTAATTGCATGAAGAAAAATTTCACATCCAACTCTTCTCCTTCGACGTGGGGCAGAGCCCAGAGTGGTCGGGGCGCAGAAGGCAGAGGCAGAGCAGGGCTGCTGGCCGGGGGCGGCCCAGCAGGCCCAGTGCCACCCATGGGTTCCGCGCCGTGAGGTCACAAAGGCCGCAGAGCCAAGGAGGAGTGGGTGTAAAAGCAGCAGTGTGCCAAAAAATGCACAAAGCAAACAAGCACCCTGACCAAAACCTCACAGAGAAGGAATCATAGCAGCCACAGGAACAGGTGCAGTCGGTGACAGAAGCTATGGGTCCAGGAGGTGTCTGCAGGGAGGTGATGCTCCCCGCTCCACTGACCAGGTCTGCCCATAGACCTTCCAACACCACTACGGATGTTTTAGACATCTGAGATTTTTAAACCCAATTAGAAGTGTCAATATAATTAATGAGATTCACTTTACATGGCTCAAATGCTGTACAAGCCTTAAAGGGCAGGTTAAGCACTAAATAGTTCAAGTTTTGCAGAACTTCACTGTAATTATGTCACTTCCAATAATTTAAATACTTTACATAAAACTCACTAGGGAAAAAAGCCACCACAATAAACCTTTTTTTAGTAAATCAACAGCAAGATTGGCTCATGTTTTATAGGTATCATACCAACTACAGAGACATTTGTATCCACGAATAACCTCAGTATGTTACTATCCGGTACGCCGTGTGAGGCACACGGTCCGTGCCTGCATTGTGCTCTAAACCGTTCACAGCCCTCCTCTTTCTAACTAACCTGATCTCCTTCTATGACAAGGTGACCCACCTAGTGGACGAGGGAAAGGCTGTGGATGTCATCTACCTGGAATTTAGTACAGCCTTTGACACCGTTTCCCACAGCATTCTCCTGGAGAAACTGGCTGCTCATGGCTTGGATGGGTGTACTCTTGGCCGGGTAAAAAACTGGCTGGCCATGCCCAGAGAGTGGTGGTGAATGGAGTTCAGTCCAGTTGGTGGCCAGTCATGAGTAGTGTTCCCCAGTGCTCGGTACTGGGGCCAGCTCTGTTTCATACCTCTATCAACAACCTGGATGACGGGATCGAGTGCACCCTCAGTCAGTTTGCAGAACAAGATAAAGTCATCATTAAATGATATGTGCAAATTAAGTTGCAACTCAAGATCTTTTCTCCTGTTTCACAATTGTGTTATTTTTAGCTAGAAATAAACCTCACTTTAAATACTTCTGCACTCACACATTTCATGATCACGGTAAAGAAAGAATACTTATGAATGACCAAGGGCATCATCATTCAGTTGCTTTACATTCCATGGAGGCTGGAGGGGCACACAGGTCAGGTTAAACTGCAATCCTCCACTACCCTCGCTTCTGGATAAACCTCAGAATATATTCCTGAAAGCTACATAATGCTGGGCAAGAAACGCAATCTATCCAGTTTGTACCACAAAAAGTGAATGGCCTATCAGGTACCCATCAGGCAACACAGCACTGCAGGGAGTCAATGCTGAAGTACCCACCTCTACTTAAACATTTCAAACCCAAAACAGCAACACTAGGAGTCTGGTTTAAATAAATAAATAAATGCAAATCTAATTATTATTTGTTATTCTGTGAGTTTATCAACTTTATATATGTATGTTTACACGTGACCATTTTTATTTGGAATAAGCACCCCTTCACCTTCTGTTATTTTCACTCTGGTGTTGGGTTAGGACAGGAAAAGCTGACACCACCACCCTCAAAAGACAAAAGATCAGTGGGGATAGCTTCTTCTACAGATGAGAACACTGTCGATCAGGAATGCTCACCCTGCAAAAGTAGCCTACTAGTACAATTAACCTGCACAACCCACTCCTTGCCGCACAGCAAATTTCCATCAGGTGACAAGAAAAGGACCCCATTGTGTAATTTACTTCTGCCAACAGAAAAGCTGTGCAATTCGTCCAGCTGAAGATGAGAATGCATGCTTTAGATGGCAGGATGACAACAGTACAGTGCAGTTCTGTGGAGACAACGTTAAGGCTCCTGGAGACATAGCTCACGGAGTGGAGATGACGGCACCACGTCTGTATTCCAACACCACTCAGCAGATTCTGAACAGTAGCAAGTATCCGCACTACCTAAAACTGATGCAGAGCCTGGACTCTGTCCTGACTGCAGAGGCTGAAATAACAGTATCTGAAGAGCATGCAAATGTAAGGATTCTCTGGCATCAGTTTGGAAGTGCCCCAAATAGGCAACTCCACCAGATTCTGTCCTCAAACTGAAACAAATGTTTCATCTTTTCAGAACTGACCTTTCACAAACTTTTCTGTTCCAAGAAAAGAAAAAAAAAAAAAAAGAATCAGTGCAATATTTTATACTGACTTGGGATGCGTAGGAGTTTTTAAGGACTGTATTTTTGTACAGTTCAGCTTAAACAAATTAAAAACATGTTTTCAGTTTCTGTGTAAAAAGTCAAACTTTCATTCCCCACCTAACTATTTTTTTCATCTCCTGATTATGAGACTTTGATACTTGGTTCATCTGCACTAGATTCTAGTGCTACTGCATCTTATTCTACAGAAGCAAGACTGATTGCGTTTTATACTATTATTTAAGTTTGTGAGGACGCTTTGCAAACTGTATCTCTACCTCTAAAATTTTTAAAATCATAAATTATTATTAAATCTTTGGATACTGGTAACTCAATACAACATTTTTAAAATACACAGCAGAATTCTTTCTTAGGGTAGCTCTGAAATAGCTAACAGGAACCCACATTAGAAATGCTATGCCAACAGTACTTTGAAACTCAGTAAGTGTTGTAGGAGCACAGCAAATAAATTACAAGTGAGGAATTTCACTAGCATGCTTTTTACAGACATTGCTACTTGGCTCTATCAAATAAAAACGCCATTTCTAAGGATAGCTGCAAAAATAATCAGAATATTAAGATGAAGCAGCATAAAAGCACAAAGATTATTCGTACTATTTCAGTTATGTGAAAGCCCTTTTTTTATTCCTTTTTGTTGCACGTATTCAAAAATAAGGTGTTAAATATTTTATTTCCTATACTTTTGAACACAACAGATTTGTGCCCAATTTATCCAGTCATTTGATAATCAGGTGATTTTTAACACTGAGCCAAAAAGACAATTGCTTCCTTGTTGGCCATACTTTATCAATACACCTGTTTCATTGCAATGAGCAATAGAGAAAACTCTGAATTAAATCCATAAATAGCTGTGTAAGTAGGCTTCCTATAAGAAATCTCAAGAAAGTAACTTAGATAGAGGGGCAAGCGGGGGG
>VZSZ01005138.1:8651-34337 GCA_013398815.1 Ibidorhyncha struthersii | reverse complement strand
CCCTCAGCCTCCTCTTCTCCAGGCTGAACCCCCCCAGCTCCCTCAGCCGCTCCTCACAGGACTTGTGCTCCAGACCCCTCACCAGCTCTGCTGCCCTTTTCTGGACACACTCCAGCACCTCAAGGTCTTGTAGTGAGGGGCCCAAAACTGAACATGGTATTCGAGGTCGGGCCTCACCAGTGCTGAGGACAGGGGGACGATCACTGCCCCCGTCCTGCTGGCCACACTAGTCTTGATACAGGCCAGGATGCCGTTGGGCTTCTGGGCCACCCGGGCACACTGCGGCTCATGTTCAGCCGGCTGTCCACCAACACCCCCAGGTCCTTCTCCGCCAGGCAGCTTTCCAGCCACTCCGCCCCGAGCCTGTAGCACTGCATGGGGCTGGTGTGACCCAAGTGCAGGACCCGGCACGTGGCCTTGTGGAACCTCATACCACTGGCCTCAGCCCATCGGTCCGGCCTGTCCAGATCCCTCTGTAGAGCCATCCTGCCCTCCAGCAGATCCACACTCCCACCCAACTTGGTGTCGTCTGCAAACTTATTGAGGGTGCACTCGATCCCCTCATCCAGGTTGTTGATAAAGACACTAAAGAGAACCAGCCCCAGTACCGAGCCCTGGGGAACAGCACTCGTGACCGGACGCCAACTGGATGTAACTCCACTCACCACCACTCTCTGGTTATCTGCATCCTGCTCTCTGATTCACCTAAGCTAAACAAACGGACATTTTTAAGGTTCTTTTCCTGAGAATCACTTGGTTACCTTCCCTGCTCCTGTCTAAAACTTTATGTTGTATCTGAAACAAGTATTTCTGCATGTAATTGCCCAGTGATACACTCCATATTACTTTGCTTACCAGTTATTATGCATCCAAATTTTTTACTTGCTGATGTCTATCTTTTCATTCAACTATGCGCTATTTATGCACAAGATGCCTAAATATTTCACCGAGGTGAAGAAATGCATTCAGAACTCACAAAAGTATGAACACACATTTATATTATTACTCTTTTCATCACCTGCCAAACAGGGACAACAAAGAGTAGTGTCATTTTAGAAATTAAGGTACCAGAATGACCAGTGAAGTGCAGCAGCACAGTCTCTTCCAATACACTTCTCGAGCAGGTCTTTAAAGCAGGAAAACTTGAGTGCTGAAATTGAAATAATATCACTGACACAAAGAATTGCTTTGACTGGACTTTAATAGGAAGGAAGAGGACAGGAGCGTCTGAACACCCCCTGGCTGACAAATCCATTAAAATCAGGAGTGTGAAATAAAAACTGTTACTTTTTATTTGTCCGCCTCAAATTCTTACCATCATTGTTTTAAAAGCATCAGACATTCTAGTAGTAAAAGACAGATATTCTATCCGGCAACTCTAGGTGAGAAAGTTCCTGGGCCTCACATGACTAAACACTTGGGATTTGCTGCTAAGAACTGCGTTAATTGGTGGTTTTGTACTTTAACTGTGTAAACAGCTAACCAAACTCCTCTCTTATGGCCTTCCCTCCAACTTCAAGTACCCAACAAAATCACGGTCCAGTAAGAACAAAGGAAAGAACATTGTCTTGCGGTAAATGCCTTGTCTTGTTTCATTAACACCCGCAGAGGCTCCTGAGGTGTTCATTTTCCATAGGATACAGCAGGCCAGCTGTGAAAAAACAGCTCAGTAGTTTGAATGGCAAAAGCACCAAAAACTTTTTCCCCAGCGAAGCAAGCCAGCTTAACAGGGTCGTATACTAAATTAAGATGCGTACCTTTTACTGAACTAATGCTATTTTAAAGTCACTGTGATGCAGCCAGTTTTTGACACTACCTCCTTTCCTCATCTGCCTGAAATCTCTGGATCATTCAGGTGCTAGAAAGCTCTCTATATGCGAAGAACTAGAGTTGGCTTTTCCAACTCCTCTCTGTAGACACACTATCTAGAATCACTTGGAGGTACAGGTGTCCGTGGACTGAATTACAGGCGCTATAACGATGATCTGTGTGTAAAGGACAGAGGCAACTGACAACAAAAGTTCCACAAAGTTTACATACAGTCATTTCACTGAAGTGCCTGTGACACTAACGTCCTGAAATTGCCTTCATCTCCAATTTACATACCTAAATAGATGCCTAACAAAAAAGTTTACCTTCCCTCTACTTTCTAATCTTCCCTCCAAGACAAGTATTTTCCCTTCGGTGAAGAAGGCCTGAATACACTTTACCCTGTGAGAACCAGGTGAGAAATGCTCTTTTCACCAAAGTCCCTATTCATTTATTCATTAAGTTAAATGAGAATCAGTATCATACTTCTAAGTGACATAGCCATTCATGGGATAATTCTGACAAGTTTTTTCAAAACTGATGACACAGGAGTGTTCTGCAATCAACATCTTTTTAGCTTGGTAAGAGGGGAAAGAGCAGTTAACCTCTAACTGCTGCCACATAAGAGTAGCTCACATACCAGGGTTTTAGGACAGCACTTTCTCATCTTTTTAATGTTAATACCTAGATATATGCCACTTGGTAACACATCCACCTCCCGATTTTGTTCTCCTCATCCTTCTCTACAAGGAAGGAAGAAAAGGAGAAAATAATAGTTTGAAAAATGAAAATTCTACGTCAGTTGTGTGTAAAGAATTTCTTACCCATAGTTATATATTGTAAGTAACAGTGAAAGGATTACTAGCTACAAATTAATCTCTTTTAAAATGAAATTGAAACCAGGTGAAAGAGTCACATACGTGATGTGGCTCCATAAACGGTGTTACCGTGTGGCAAACGAGGCAGCTGACAGAGGCAGAGCAATCATTGCAGCAGTTAACCAGGTTGCTTCTTCGGGGAATTTTGGGGGGAAATGTCTTCAGGAGTCACCTTTCAGGAACTTCTGGCGGCCAGCCTGCTGCTGACAGCGATGGCCGGCAGCAGGAGCCTTCTGCTGCTGCTGGTGCCCACTGGCCATGCCGTGAGTGCAGGGCACCGGGGAGCGCCCACCACCCACCAGGACCCAGCACAGCTCCCGGGCAGAGCAAAGGGCCTCGAAGCCCTGCTGACCACCCCGGGATGGCCACCGGGTGCCACGGGGCCTGGGCCACTGCCCCAGGGCACCCAGTGCCCCTGGATGGGGTCCACCCTGTGTCAACGTTTGGTTTGTTAAGACAAAGCAAACCTGAATAAGCAATGATTGTTTCTTGAGCTGTCATATAAACAGCTGAGAAAGATTACTAGTAACTATTTTGTGTCTGACTTTTCAAGATAAACAGCTTGGGGGAGAAAAAGGAAAAATTAAAGATTCCAACATTTTGTTCTGTTTTACTTCATCTGATAATATTCATGCAGCAAAATAGCAGCTGTCCAAGGACTGGGACATTAAAGCAACTGCTCTTCTTTCAGCAAAGCACTTTTAATTAAACCTGATTATCTTAGCAGAACAAGCTATTTTTAAATAAATACAGAATTCACTCACTGAAGTCTTTACACATAATTCTAAATGTTACTGACACTTGACTGAAACGTAGGTGCTTTATTTTTAAATGCACGTAGAAACAAGCATCTAAGGTAGCTAGCTCCCGTAAGTGATCCACTGAGCGGAACTAGTGTTCTTTTATTTTTTTAATTCTTATTTTGGTCTCTATGTGTTTATAAAGTTGTATGCATGGTATACAACAGTCTATTACCTAAAAAAACGTTCAAATTAACACCCAGTAAAATTATCCCAATTTTGCATTGTTATGCTCAACTGAATGGAGTTCAAATAGCAGATACTTTCTTGAAAGTGCACTTAAGTTAAGTTTAGATTTCTTGTTCTGAAAGCCTATTGTCAAATGACTACACTGGGATTTTACATTTACACTTCATAAAAAATTCCTGTCCTCATAACTGTAATTAGTATTGTACAAAATATTTTCCATTGCCAGCTCTACAACTTAAAAAAATGGCACCAAGAACAAAACTTCACGTTTTACACTAATACTTNTCGGGGGGTGGGGGAAGGGGCAGCCAGTACATTCTCAAAATACACTATTTTGATTAAACATGAATGAGAGTCAAGTTTGAAACAAAGAATACTGTCTCTTCTAAAATTTTTAGAAGTCCTAGAATTATAAGAAACTTCCAGTTCAGCTACGTTTAAATAAATTCTCTTAAGAACTGCGTATTAGCACCAAATCAACATGACAAAAGACAGAAAAGCAATCTACGCACACTGGTTTTCTAAATCAACGTAACAGTTAAACTGTGAAATCAACTGTTCATGTATGTAGCTCTCAACATGAACTGTCTCTAGTATTACGTAATGGCATTTATTATTAAAGAGTCAACAAACAGGGCAAAGCAGGGTTGCTTAGCAGCTGGGTATTCTTGACCATTGTATGATTCATCTACAAACTTTCTAATCCATTTCTGTATTCTTAATGAGCACTGTATTTTAAGAAAACAGCAGGTCTCAAATAAAACATATTAATTGAATAGATACTCAGTGTTCAAAACATCTGTTTAAACTCACTCTGTATTAAGGAAAATCCCTAAAACATACAACTATCTTTCTGTCAAAGTATGTAATTATTAATTTTAAATAAATTCTGCTAAATAGCTCAAGAAATCTTTTCTTTTCAGTCTCAGAATCTGTTTCTTCATCTCCTACCAATAAACATTTGCACAAGATAGTAACTTCAAGCCTTTTAAGTCTATTGGAACTATCTCAGAGCACATACAGAACTAAATGAGAAATACAATACAGAAGAGAAATACACACTGTGGCCAAGATGTTCAAAACTGGGACAGCTGAAGTCAATGCCTTTTTTTGTGTGCTTTTCCAAAACCTGACTTTCAGTCTCTCAGAAGCAGAGCTTCTGCTTTTCTGCTGACTTTTTGTCACCTGGAAACATAGGTCCAGTTTAGCCACTGTATTGTATACCTCTTCCCATGGTTCAAAAGCCAGACTTCATCTCCTCAAGCCAAAATCTAGGCTTAGGTCCAATTGCAGGCACCAACAGAGCTTGAGAAAAACTTAAAGGAAGTGCCCTTCTGATCCTCTGATGGCAAATGTTGCCACAGGTTTGTCTGGGAATTGTTAAAATTCATGCTTGTGCCAAACATGCTGATTAGTATTTCCATAACTGAACCTTGCCTATCTTTGCCAAAGAACAATAGAAGGCACTAAAACAAAGGCTAATTTTGTGAAACCTAATGTGACTGCTCTAACACACATACACAAAAACTCTCCAAAAAGCTCGTTACAAACAACATATTTGGCTCACCTGTTATTATTTTGCTTCATATTATGGAAAAAAAAAACACATTAAAAAAGAAAGAGTGGGCAAAGAAAATGTAAATCTACACAGCTAAACTTCAAAAGCATAAGCTAAGGGAAAGATAATTTTGGGAACAAATAACTACAAACCCAGATATCTACTTGTGTGTACAAACTCCACATGAGTCAAGGTAACCAACTCAAAACTAGTTCATGGGTTAACTCCCCTATAAATCTTTCAACGAATAAAGATGCAGAGAGACAGATTCCTTTACCCTGCACTCCTAAACTTACAGACCACCATCATAACAACTCATGTACTCCAATGAGTAAGAAGGGGCAAGGATATTAATCAAACTCCTCCATAATAAACGGTGTAGAGTCTGCATTAGCTGCTAATTACTTTTTTTTTTCATCCTAACAATTTAAGATGCTATTTTACTCCTTTAAAAATTGCTAAAGTTAAACCAACCAGAATACTCTGATGAGAAAGGAGAAAGGATACTAAGTCAGAGTTCCAGAAAAGCATTCAGAAGAAACAAATCGTTTGAATGTGTACCTGTACCAGCCTCAGGCTTTGCACCGGGTCCTGATTTTCTTTTAGGACAGCACCAAACTTCAGTCTTATTATTCTAACGTTAATAGTGTTTTACATTTAAACAAAGAGAGCAAAAGCCAAACATCTAAATCGTACATTCAGTTCCCCAGTGCCAGCGGAGACTCGTTTTAGCCCATATGATAGTGAACAGAATCTATCAGCCTCTCATGCCATTGAGTTTTGGCACCTTGACTAAACACTTATCACCGAGGAATGCTAATTCCTCAGTTTTGAACTCTTAAAGCACCTTGTGGTATCATCTAGCAGGAATGCAATGGTTCCCACTAATAGTCTGAGGCAGCAAGGCTGAGACACAGATAAATGGTTTCCACATTTTCATGTTGTTTGCTCATGTAGTTCTTTGGAAACCCAGAACCAGTTCTAGAAGGAAGTAATCTGTGCTATACCAGCCATCGACTTAAGTCAGCCTCATCACTGGCAACCCACCCTCATTTCCAAAATATCTTTCTTAGGTTCTTTGTTCATTGTTTCTTTCAGTTTTAAAGCATTAGGATCTTTAAAAATTGAAACATTTAAGCAAAACAAAAAATAAAACAAAACAAACACAGTCCACAGAAGTTTACCTAAACAGAGCAACTAGAAGGAATAATAGTGGTGTTCTTAAGATACAAAGAAAAAAACAAGCCTCAACAGAAGCCACGGCAGCTATTACCATGTCAGAAGACTATCCTTGCTGGCTCCATTCACAGTATTCTTCTTACAAACCAAGCAGATGCAAATCTGACATCTCAATGTTATTTACACACTTGAAGGAAGTGGTTAGAAATAAAAAACCTGACAGAGTGCATTTTTATTTCCACATACTGGAGAGAAAGAAGATAATAAACCATCCATATTTCCATCTACAGAAACAAAAGTACGTGTCAGAATATGTATCTGGATTTCAGACTTCTAACATGCTAAACATTACATTTTCCTACATTATTACAGAATGCTAATTAAAATACAGGAGTCCGTTTTAGCTGTATCAGGTGTTGTTTTCTTGGCAAAGCTTGGTAGTCGTTTAAAGATTAGCAGTGATACACCGTATCCCCATAAACCATTCTTTCAGAATCTGAAGGCACTCTGCAAAGGCAAGCTGGTGCATCATGGTTGTACCCAAGTAACAGACAGAGCTGCGGCCCTTTTGGGGCTGGGGGAGAGAGAAGCCTCAGCAGCCCCAACTCCCGCCATGCAGCAGGAAGACGGCCACAAGAAGTGCCCCGTGGTGGCCCACGGGACCTGCCCTTCTCATGCAGCCAGGGCAGCTGCATCCCTCTGCCCCGCAGGTCCCTCTCCCCCGGGACACGGAACGGACATGGACCCGGACCCAAAGGCAGCCCACCAGCCCCTCGCTCCAGCAGCACCCATCCAGGCCATCCCTCCTCTCCTACAGCAATCCAGTTCTGCCAAGAAAGCTAAGCTGAAGCTTGGAGCCAAGTTCAGCTGTGAGGCACCCAGCTTCAAGTTTAAGAGCCTCTACAGAGAGGGAGTATGCAAAAAGATTAAAAATAGCAAGAGAAACATTTTTAGAACACCAGGATTGTAGGACATTGGAAAGAACAGACCAGGGGTACAAGAAGCCAGCTAGAGAGCGAGGGAGGGCAAGCCTGCTGGGAGACAACACGCATGCTCTGCTGGCACCCAAATTGGGACATTTCTTAGACACTGTTAATACTAAGCATTATTGTAACTCATTTAGAACATGAAATTATGTAAAATTTTATCTAGTAACAGGAACAACTCAGTATTTTGTTAAAAAAATTAATAGAACCTTGTTTTGCAGGAGGGATTAGTATAGAACAGTACTCCTAGGTCACCTGTCTGACAAATTAAATAGCCAGTGTTGAAGGGGCTCGTCAGGGAGGCAGCGTGAGTTAGGAACCTAAGGCTATCCCATGAAACTTTTATTTTGCAGTTAATGCTCTCAACATGAAGAGGTCATAGTTTCATAGGAGAATGATGACTGGCACTCATTCCTCAGTAATCCTCAGAATACACAGGTAAGTATTTTGGGGAAAAAACAGTGCAAATCAAGAGTTTCCAAATACCAGGTCTTCACCACCACTTGAGAAGCGGTGCCCTTTAACACATTACTGTAGGTTGAATCCCTCTTCTTTTCTTCCCCGTGGCATCTTTCCTGCCTTGTTGCCCTCAAAATAAACCTGTACGTACACGCTCTAGCCACTCTACTGTCCACACCCTTCTCTCTATATATAACAACCCATGTGAACTAATGGGTCAAGCATCTCCAAAAACCTCTTTCTACCCTAAGCTGGAGGAACACTGTTCCTCACCTATTTATTTTTCTCATAGTGTGAACAAACATGGATTTCTTGTATATGCGGTCCACTTTACAAGTTTGTTAATAATGGCTATTTAATAACTATCTGTTATGAAAATATCTGTTTCTTTTAACCGAATCATAATTTTTCTCCAGATTTCATTTTTGGTTCCAGTATCTGTCAACATAGTGGGTATCCCCTGTTACTAAATGAAATTGTACATTATTTTATTTCCATAGTAAGATATGATAATAGAAAAAGTAGACATTTTGAAGAGCAACAATGATTTTGGTTAGGAATTCACTACAGGAAGGGGTTTTCATACTCTAACTAGCTTACAAAAAAAAAAATAAAGGGACAAGAAGTATGTGGTACCAAGAGCACAAAATTATTTTAATATGAATTTATATTGGAACTGCAAAACTTGCCTTAGCACCTTTATAAACTTTCAGGAAATAACCAAGATCACACCTTGGTATTATGTGGTATAGGACTTCACTAACGTTCAACATGGTACGTACAACACTATTGCAAATTCTGTGCCATTTATACTAGCGTAAGACCAACCTTAAAGAAAAAAATCATTGTAAATCCATTTAACAGAGCAGAGTAAGACCAAAAATGCACTGCAACCATTGTTCCAATATGAAATCTGTCAGACTGATACTCTAGAGCAAAATAAAACTGGACCTGTGCACTGAGTAATAGCTGCACACCCACCTAATCCTCACCAGCAAGAGCTGAGAAATTACTTGAAGTAAAAATAACGCATCAACAATAATAAACACACAAACAGCACAGAATTTCCTATGCGTTTAAGAAAAGCTGGCAAAAAGGCCATTTGGCTTTATTTGAAAACTAACTTTATGTTAGACATGAAGCAAGTAATAAAAATAAGCTATGAAATACCAATAATTCAGAATGTGCATGAAACACATGCATTTTATGTCACTGTATTTGTCCAATGAGTATTCATCAGAATTTTTCATAAAGTTAATATTAATTGGCGAAACACCTAAATAGACTTTAATGGTTTTTTAAGTCTCATGCAAATCAGATATATTTAGTCATCACTGCTATCAGAAAGCATTACAAAAAAGCAGTAGCTGCCTCAGAATATTGAAAAATTGAAAGCTGCAACGCTATAATATTCTTTCTTCAATCTATAAACATTTCAAACTACTAACCTGGGGAGGAGGGAGGGAGGGAGGGAGGGGGAGAGGGAAGGAAGCGCAGAGGAAAAGCACTGAACGCTTGGCACGACAGAAGAACAGACACGGAACACGAACAGCTTACTGTGGAGAGTTGTTTAATCAGGAGGTAGCCATTATCCTGTCGCTACACAGCAATGACAGCACTCCAAAACAACAAGCCGTGGGTTTGGGGTTGGTTTCCTTTTTTTTTAGTCCAGAAGGAAGAGCGCACACATGCTATCCCTGCCTGAGCTCTGCTGAGCCCAAAGGTCGCCAGCCGTCTATTGTCAAATGCTACCCTGAAAACGAAATTCCAGCAGGCGTTTACAAAGCTGTGCTTAAGGAAGCATCTAAAATCTACCACAACCTCCCCCGTGTTACACACAAAACATGGCTGTCTTATTCAGAGATTAGCAATTATTGTAATGAGATACTGTCAGAGCGGGTCAAACAGTACTTCCTGCGGTTGACACATCTTGATTTCCTGGTAAACAAAGGGGCAGGCAGCAGGGCGCGGGACGGCTCCCCACTCCCCACCGCCCCGCAGCGCTGCAGGTGTCACGACACCCGCATCCCTACTAATTGCGGGAGGCGAGCAGGTACCAGAAAACATAAAAATCACTGAACCCTGAAGGCAATTTTTTCCACAAGGTTACATAGGCATCAATGCCATACTTTCCCTTTTCCTTTTTTAAGCCAAGCCCAAGAAAAAAAACTTTGTTTTCTTTTAAATTATGCTTATGTACACACACACACCCCCCGCTCCCCAGAACAAACTGCTCACAAAGTTGTTTTCGTATGAGAAAGTGCTATGAAATGATAACCTGAATCAACCCTCGAAAAACCTGAAAGTGAGAAAAACAAATGCTAATCACCATGTTTTGAATTTAAGCATTAATCTCCAAAAAAGCACAAAGAAATACACTAACAATATTCAGAAAATACCAAAATTAACTTACTGCAGACAATTTTAGAAGCAAAAAAGTTCAAATGCCTTTAAAAAAAAAAAAAAAAACAAAACAAATAAAAAAAACCCACATCTGCCCTTTTCCTCCTCCAAAAAAATTAATCACATGTGGACTAGACACACAGCAGCGATCCAGGGAGAAAAGCTAGTTGTTTCCTACCTACAGTCTTTCAAAAAAAATAACTTCAACAAGCTCCAGTTTAAAAAACAGATTTTCACAGTGGAACTGAAGAGGGCCCAAGGCTACTACAAAAATTAAAAGGAAAAAATAAAAAACAACCCCCAACAAACAAACAAACAACAACTCCCCACAAAAACATCCTTGTGCATCGAAAGAAAAAGCTTGCTACTCCTAAGCAACCACAATAAAGTATTTGGTCCACCAACAGAAGACAGAATTTCTTTAAGGGATAAATACAGTCAACTTATTTCACAACAGGTCAATGTAAGTGAAACTGCTACAGTGCCCTAAAACAGCACAGGGGCTTGAACTTTATCGTGTGACAAGAGAAAAGATTATTTGCAGACTAAAGGAAAACAGAGGGGGGAAGGAATGGATCAATCCATCAATTGCGTTGAAAGGGTGCAAACCCTGCTACTGAAGATGCAGCTTGTGCCAACGAAGGAGTTATTCTGCCATCACAATCTCCCAAACAAGGTAAGATACATGAACAAGAGGGATCTCTGCAACCAAAACAACACCCAAAGCAGGACTTTTGCAAGCTGTAATTGTTATAATTAGTATAGCCACAATTTCCTAATCAAACACTTGGATATAACTCATTCCTTTAAGTTAAACCACATCAGAACTTCAGCGTTTCATTTATTTGGTTTCCTACTGTTACTCATCTTACCAAAAAAAGCAGTTTTGTGAAACAATATATAGTCTTTCTGAAGAAAACAGTAACAATCCAAACCATCAAAAGAGAAAAGCCTTCTGCAAAGACATGGAGAACTCTTCACAGTAATCTTAAAATAGTTTTAAAAAGCAATGTATGCTGTATTTAATCAGGATAAATTCGGTACTACTATCACTGCAAACAAGCTCTCAGCAAGATTTAGGAGATCATGTTCCAAAGTCTCAATCTGGGATTTAAGAATAATTCCAGAAATCCGCACGCAAAAATACAGCCACAATGAATTTGAGTCTTCTGTGACTCAGGAAGAATCATGTACAATAGTTCTACATGTTAAATACTAGCTCATAAATGATTATTTTTCTAAAATTATTTCAATTCATATTGCTCATAATGTGAAAAATATTTACTGTGCAACAGCTGTTTTGCATTGAGTTAGCAATGAAGGAGAGGGAGACACTGGAAGCAGCCAAACAGAAGGTCTATACTTACTTTCTGAACTCCAGGCTGAATCAGACCATAGCCCGAGAACAGTCTGAGCAGGATGTTAAAAAGGTATTTGTTTTCTACCAGTGCAAGCGTTAGAGAAGCTAAATAGGCTGAACTACAACCCACTACCTCCCTGTTAGTCAGCAAGAGAACACAAATAATGGTTCAGCGATTCATGTTCTCAGACAGAAATTCGGCAGGCTGCTAAAATACCGGTATCTGACAACTCAGCTCCATGAAAAAGTTGTGTTTATAAGACAGGCCTAACAGGACACTGAAACATATGATGCAATAAATCACCACTCCAATTACATCTTAAATATACATCAGCACCTGCCCTCATCAAATGGCACAGCATCAACCTGTGGAGCCCAACTGAACAGTTACTGTCTTTCTGGGAGTTTTTTATAAAAAAAGAGTATCAGCTTCTACATAGCAAATTCTAACTATAAATATGGGTATTGAATATGGGTCTTGCTGTAAATATAAATAAATAAATCATACCACTACAGAGTGCAAGAATGTTCTCAACGCTGTATCAAAACAAGTATCAACCCCAAAAAAGAGATTTGAGCCTATCTAGAACTACCTGTATCATTCAAGTAGCTCTATTCCAAAAAAAGTTTTGATTTAAAAATTCATACTTTACCACATGATTAAGGAAATATAAAAGCAGTTAAGCCATGAATGTTGCTTACGCTCACCTGAGAAGAACATGTAATCTCTATGCAACCTCCAGTGAATGCCAACAAAGCCAGAGACCTATATTTTGCATCCTATCTCGATGCAAATAGCAAAACTGCTGCAAGAAATACAGATTACTTCACAGCAGAAACACTTGCTTAAAATAGTAAACATTTATCAATATAAACACAATACCTAAATCCAGCATCATCTGTGAATACAACATGCAGCAAGGGTTTTGGAGAGTACGAACTCCCTGCAGTCACCTCTGTAGTGCATTAAAATCAATAAACTTACTTCTAAAGTTTCACATGCAGTTATTAGTCTGCCTTTTGCTTCTAGCAATTTCAGCTGGAATCCTCTGACACTAGCTGCACAGACAAATAAGGAGGTTACAAAAGGGACGATTCCTTACTTACAGAAATGATTTACTGGGGTTGAACACCTGAAATTCAAAATCATCTTCTTCTCAAGAAAAATTAACAAGTTAATAAAAGCGACCTCCAACTAAACTGGCGGAGGGGCAACAGCAACATGACTCAACACGGACACACCAAACAACCAGCTTTCCTCCTCACGCTCAGCCAGTGCCAAAAGTCTCAACCACCTTCTACTCCCGCGAGCCCTCTACACAATGGCATACCAAGACGAGTCCCATTTGTGTCCCTATAAATCAGATTCTGACAATATTCACAAGCCGCAATGTAACTTTTTCCCCACATGTGCTACTGCACCGACCATTCCTGGGTTCCGCTGGTACACAGCGCAACAGCGGCTGCTGAAATTGGCCTCCACGTTTGAAAACAATAAGATGCAGCAAGAGACAGATTATCTCATGTCAATTAGTTTCTCACCACCAAAAAAACTAAACCAACCAATCTTTAAAACCCATCAGCTGATGCGAAGTAATCTGCATCCTTACGCTGGTTACAGCCCTACCGACGCAAAGGGAAAGCGGCTCCCTTTCCCATGGGGAAAGACAGGCAGCAATCTTCTCTTTGTTCTACCTCCTCCGTATTCTGGTAGCATTTGTTGGTCATATTGCCCTCGATTTAGCTTCATTTTAAAGGCCCTTTGCTCCTCACTGAATTATTTACCAAATGCATGGACACCGTCTATCAATTTGATCCTTAAATTAGAATCTTGGAATCAGAATAAACACAGTAGCTACTGCGGAACTGTCCCTCGGAAAGAGACAGCCATACTTCTACTATTATTAATCAGATCTCTAACAAAACCCTAGTAAGGGCAGAATTGTTTCAAGGCATGTAAAAGTCACTCAAATGAAAACCCAGAAAACTAATTTATTGTTTACATTACTACAGTGTCCAAAAGCACCCTTCATGCGGGCTCATTACCTAGAACTAATCACAAAACTATGCAAAAACCCAAGTTACCATTTATTTAGTAGCATTACATACATTTGCTACTAGATTTAGACCCCACAAAGTTTACATATGGAATAAATTCTGAAAGAGCATAGAAAAATACCTGACTTAAATAATTTCAGTGCATTTTAATTTATCTGCATCAAAGCCTTCTCGTATGGTCCTTTTTATTTTGAATATTGTTTATCAAAATGTCTTGGTATTACAGAAACAGTAGCTTTAACTAGAAACTTGGAAACAAAAGAGACTAAAGCACATCAGTATCTTAAGGAACCCATTGTGCTACGTACCAAAACATGTAATTTCATAATAAGGTTGAGGTATTTTAAAATATACATTTTTTTAATATTTTTCAGAATATTTTTCAATATTTTTCAGAATATTCTATTAAAATAAAAGAGTGACTCAAGTTTGATGAGATTTGAGACTGAGATGATGTTTGTTTCACTGCTCTATATACGTTACTGTCAGCCATTAAGAAAAGCATTAGAGACCAATATTCTTATAGTTAAATTTTTATTTTTGATATGGTAAATTCAGTATTAACTGTTATTTAGTCAAACTGAAGGTCTGGGCAAAAAGATCACATAGGTAGCAAACACGGCAAAGAAATTCACAGAGAAGGAGTGTTAAACTTCTATTTTCCATAAAAATAACCACTAATTTACCGTTTTATTGGAAAATTGAAATATAAAATTATTTTGAAAATAAAAAGATTTTTCAGAAGTTTTAAAATGTTAGAACACCCATAAATATATATTCTTTATCTATCATCATAATATACACATACACACACTCACAGACCCTCTGAGAATACAATATTCATTTTGCTGCAGAAGAACAGACATTGCATAACAATGAGATTTGCTAATGAAATCAGCCATCAACCTGGAATACATATGTATTAAACCAAGACCTCAGTGTCATTTTCTTTTTGCATCGTTTGTTCTTTCTCTCATTTTTCCTCGACCTTTCAGCATCTTGTCCTCCTCCTGGTTTCACTGCTTCAAGTGCAGCAATATTGCAAAATATTTTGTTAACACTGTACATACACCACTTTTTACATTACAAAATGTATTTCTCTACTTATTGCTAAATGTAGATTCTAATTACATGGCTTATATCAGCATTGTTAACGCAGCCTTGAAAGAAAAATCAATGGGTGCTAAGGACACAAAGGAGTTCTATTTCTCTGTAAAACAGCAGGAATATCTAATAAAAATGGGGTGCCACTTGTAACAAACTATACTTTCACAGTTAAAGTTGCACACGAATTAATACAAGAACAACACATTTTTTAAAATCACCTCTATATTTATCAAATGATTAAACAGGAACACAATTTAGAACCATTACATCAATAAAAGTGTAATTGCTATGCATGAACGTGCAAAATCATCACGAAACCAAGAAAAACAACCCAGCAAGTTCAGTAACAGTATGTATAAGCATGCAGTATACATACCAGTTACACAGAACACTTACTGAAAGAGATGAATACTGAATTGAATCATTTATTCTACTACTCAGAGCTGACCGTAAAAATTTTAAAATTACAAAAGCATTCTAAAAGACATTTCTCTCTTCTTATACCATATATTGGTTTTGTGAGATATATGCTGCCGTATACTCCACAGGTAAAGAGCAACCTATTTACATCACTAGCTCCAACAGGATCAAAACTATGTTTTGAATTCACCCCAAAACTATGAAAGCTAATAATACAGCCCACTAAATTTTTCCACTGCTCTCATTTACAGAGGTTTTTAATTGAAATAATACAAGTAAGATATTGTTACTATAATGCCACTATCAAGTTAGCATTATTGTTGATAAGCTCCAAAGTCATAATAAAAACTAATACAAAACAGTAGAAAATAAATGTTTGCTGGCTTGTTTGATGGAGTTGTGGGTTTTTTTTGTTGGGGGGTGGGGTGGGGGATGTGTGTTGCTTGGTTTTCTCCTTTCTTTTTCAACTAACACTCCGAAACCCTAATTCCATGAAGATACACTGCCAATTAGTTACTTTTAGTATACCAAAATTGCATACAGAACTCCTTTAGAAAAAAAGAAAGTAATTTGCAATTTATTTTCTCATTTTATCTTGAGGGCATAAGGAAGTCATTCAGTCATTCCATAGTTATGATGGCCATCACAACACCAAAGAAACAGAGGGCACAAGAGACCACTGAAAAATAGAGGAGAAAAATAATGAAATGTCTGAAAATGGACTTAACCATCCCTGGAGCCAGTCGTATCAAATTGTCGCTATACAACCCAGCAAGAATACCATCAAGATACTGGACGTAATGAACTAGGTAAGTAATTGAAAGCATAAAAATTTCCATAAACTCTCTTCATATGTGCTCCAATTCTTCCTTTTTAAGTTAACAAGCACTTATGTCATTGAGAGCGTTGAAAGCTGAAAGCATATAACGCATGGCCTTATTCTTCCTTCCTTTCCTCTCACTTCTGAAGATATAAACATCCAGGCATGTGTCACATGAAGTGGTGTTACACTCATTCATGTATTATGATGTCCTAATAAAAAGATGTCTGGAGACTATTTTCAATCACACACTATCAAAAATGCTTCTGATTCAATTACAAAGCATTTATCCTTCTGCAAAAAAGCCATCCATGTTACATCTCAAAACGACTGAAACCAAAACAGATAGAGGCACAGTTAATTATAGTGGGCTCACCTTTAAAAGCAAAGGCTATACAACCTCCAGGGTTTGAAAGAGACTCTAATACAACAACCTTGACCCTTGAAAGTGCTGGGTCATTTTCTTCTGTGATGAACAGTGATTGCTTTCTATAATTCTAACAATTGTCAAGTAGGCTAAAGAGTATGGCTGGCAGGTGATAGTTGTGAAACGCTTGCACTTCTAACAATGACTTATTACCCTGTAATATAGGTCAACTGTCCAATTGAGCATCTTCTACAAGATGTTATAGGCTCTTGAAGCCATATACTACAACTGACATCAATGATTTTATTAGGGATCAAACTAGTGTATATGGGACCTAAGAACAGACAGAACTGTTAAAGGATATAATCTTAATTCAAACAATTAAATGAGAAAGGCTCTAAGATATCCAAATCTACCGCACATATGAAATATGTGATTCTGATACATAACTGTTGACACTAGGCAATCATGCATATATCTTAAGTACAGGATATCAAACTTCACAACTTACAAAACAACTTGGCACTAATTTCATTTATAGGAATGAGAACATATATATATATATATATGAGAGAATAAGTTACTCTACAGATAAAAGTGAACCCTCGTTCTATACACTCAAGCTCATAGAAGAACACAGATGAAACCATATCAACAGTACACAGAATTAGATGCTACCAGGTGCTAAGAGATACCTGAATTTTTATAAATAAGGAAAAAACATGAACTCGGAAGTAAGACTGAATTTATCAGCCATATTTATCCTCTCTGAACTAACCAGAAATAGCCTCTTCAATATATAGTCTAAAATTCTGCATTTTGCTGGAATAAAATCACATAGATACAGATGTCCACAGTATAAACATATTCTAAAAATTAAAACAGTCCCATTTACTGTGTTCTCTGTTGTGGTTTAAAATCATATTCCAGAGAATTAACAGTTCACATATACAGTTTTAGCACTGTGCTGTACTAGTAGTCATATCTATGCACACAAACACACGCACACACACCCCTTTATTTTCAGTAACACACAATGCTTAGTTAAAAGCTATTTCTGGCACTTCATGCAGAAATTGCAAGCATCCTTCAAAGCTTACTTTTAAAAAATCTGGCAATGAAGCACGCTTATGTTTTTTCATAATGAAATACCCCAAATTGTACTGAATTATGACGACTACTTTTTATGTACTTTTAGGGAATAAAAGTGGAGGACAATTTATTAAAGCACAGGAGGAACTCCTGGAAGGTCACAGCCTATGTGCTGAGCCGCTAAGCAAAAACATCTATGATGTTCCAGAGCTGCCATTTTTCTTCCTTGACAAAGACTCCATCTGCCACAGAGCCATTTACAGCCTCAGAGTCAGAATATCAAATGATTTCCAACCATTCTGCAAGTCTGCTTTCACCTTGACATCACCTCTGTAATATGTCTAAAACAGATGATACATATAACCCCTCTACGAGCTCTAAGGCCATGCTTTATTCAACTGATATGCATTTATGCCGTGCTCTAACATACCATTTCTTCACTTCCTTTGTGCAAGAATATTAAAACTCCAAGTTCTACATCCTTTTCATTGCTGGGCTTGTTTTAAATAAATTACCTTTGCGAAAACCTAAAAAGAAAACCTTTCAAATATTGACGAAACATGTGAAAACACTTAGAAAACATCTGATCATTTGAAAATCTGTATTTACATAACGTGCATGCACACAGTGTCAATTTATTTTTTCTTTTCCAAATAAACAAAACATGCCTAGCAAGATCCTTATTACAGACTACCACGCAAAATAAACTATCACAGCTTCGCTGAAATCAACAAAACTACACTTGGATCTGCATTTCTTGATGTAAATAAAAACTGACTTAACAAAAAAATCCAGGTTAGAGCTGGGACAAAAAAGGAAAGAGAATCTTGCCTTAGTGAATGAATACCTAAAGAATTAGGTCTTCTAACTTGACTCAACAATTCCTTGATGCTACTACCTCTTTCTAATTCTACCTTCCTCCTTTAAAAATCCTAGGAGGAAAGAGACAAAGGAGAAGAAAAGGAAAATAATTAAAAACATTCTATTTAAGACAGAATCACAAAGTTGTTTAGATTTACAGAGGTCATCTGGTCCCATCTTTTGCTCAAAGCACAGTTAACTTCAAAGTTACATCAAGTTGCTCGGAGCCTTGTCCAGTAAACAAGATGCAGATTGTGCAGGCTCTCTGAGTGCCCATTTCAGTGTTCCATAGAAGCCAGACTGGTTTGGGTTGGAAGGGACATTAAAGACCATCTGGTTCAAACCCCCCTTCCCTGGGCAGGGACACCTCCCCCCAGCCCAGGTTGCTCCAAGCCCCGTCCAACCTGGCCTTGGACACCTCCAGGGATGGGGCAGCCACAGCTGCTCGGGGCAAGGAATTTCTTCCTGATAGCTCTTCTCAATCTCCCCTCTTTCACTTATTCCCCCTGGTCCCNCGCTCCAACAGCTCCGTGTCCTTCTGCTGTTGGGACCCCCCGAGCTGGAGGCAGCACTGCAGGGGGGTCTCCCCAGAGCGCAGCAGAGGGGCACAATCCCCCCCCTCGCCCTGCTGGCCACGCTGCTGGGGGTGCAGCCCGGGATGCGGGGGGCTTGCTCTGCTGCCAGCGCACACTGCCGGCTTGTGAAGTTTGACACGTTTCATTCTCAGGAGTTTTTCCCTTTTATTTAATCAAATTTGCTCTTCACATCATTTGTGTCTTTTGCCTCTTCTCTTTTCAATGTACGCACCTGAGAAGAATCTGACTTTCCTTCTCTCCAACACCTTTTAGGCAGCTAAAGATAACTATCAGCTTCCCTGAGCCTCCTCAAGGCTGAATGACTCAAACTCTCTCACACATACCCGTATTATGTCACACCCTCTGGCTCCCCGTTCCTCTTGGTAGCCAGCCACTGGACTCACCAACGTATGTCACTGCCCTCCTTGTACCGGGGACCCCACGGTCGGGATACGGCACTGGAGATGTGCTCTCAGAAGGGCCAAAGGGAATCGGTTCCCCCAGAGTGCGGCCTGCGCTGCTGCTCACGCACGCGGTGAGGCAGTGGGCCCGTCCCGCTGCAGCCGTGCCTGGCTGACCTCGCCCAGCCCGCCGGCNAAATAAATCTTTCATTCACCCACTGTTGAGCTAAATTAGTATAAGTTTACGGACTACCGATGCTACAGGCAATGGACGAACAGAGCTACAGCCCCAAACCAAGAACAAGCCGAGGCCTCGTGCCACTCGCACACCGCTGAAGGGAGATGCTGATCAGTACACCGCTCCCCGTTACCGAGACCTTCTGTTTTCACATCAGTTTCTCACAAAACACATATCTAAGCTCTTCCACTTGTCAAGTTAAAAATAAAAGAACTCTCATTGTTTACTTAAATTAAGGATCCCAGTTGCCTTCTCAGTTTTGACTCTTGATTCCACTATTTCAAGTTTTCCTTATTACCACAGGATTTGCTACTTACCTTAAAATCAGAGAAGAAATTAAATAAAGCAAATACAGTTTTGCCTAAGGATTTTTAAGACTTTAAGAAGAAAATCAAATATCAAATGATTCACAGTAATATTATGAATTCTGCTAACAGCAAATAAAAAACCCCACATACAATATGCCTCCCTCCTCGAACTTGTAACCCTTACCCAGACCACACTTCTTGGAGCTTTCCTGCAGTGAACTGGTGAAGTCCTACTAAAAGCAGCTTTCTAGTTGAAAGGGGACCACAACACTCAGATTAGCTACTGGCAGAAAAGCCCCTGAAGACTTAGATTCAAACAATAAGGTTGCATCAACTTACATATGGAAGATTATCTTTTCAATAGTTGACTAGAAATGTCTTCTTAACCTAAACATATAAATTACAGAGCTACCGTGTATTAGGACTCTGAAATTTAATTAGAAAAAAAATACTTCTCATTTCCCATAAGCGGACAAAGCTTTATATTTAAATGCTAAGAACACTTCTTTCTACAAGAAAGCCAAAGCAAACAAAGTAAAAACTCTCATCTAATCACACGTACTTTGAAAGATTTCTGAACTTTTAAACTTTTGAAGTAACTGTAAACAACAAAAACAACTTTTGTACAGATCGCTGCTATTGCAAAGATAAAACCAGCTGGTCTTAACAATACAGTGATACTACCAAAAATTCAATTTACATCTGAGCTCCTCCAGTTGCCATCTGTACAGTGAAGCTTAATAAACCACTTATTCCTCCTAACAGATGCTAATCATGGATTGACAATACATAATCAAAATCTGCTCTTTAACCCTTTCAACAAATAACCATTATTAAATCTGGTTTACAGCAGCAGCATTAAAACAGTTGGGAGTAACTCTTACAGGAGTTGTGGCAGTACTCCGTTAGTTTTGTTTCTTTAAAACTGCCTTCCTATTATAAAAATATAACACATCAAATGTAGTCTATTGTTTAAGAGAAAACTTTAATAAAACTAGGTATTCTGCAGAGAAATACGCAGTTTATTTATTCTTTCCTTGAAACTTTCAGCAGTTTTGTAATTTTACTTCCATAATTATCTACTGTGTTAATTTGGCTTCCTTGATAAATAAATCTAAACATACACATACAAGCAAGCATATATATACACACACACAATGACCATATTTGCAGACAAATCAGCAACATACAGCAATAAACTACTTTTATTTCAATTTTTAATGAGATGATTTTCTAAAAATAACTGCAAAAATAAGTAGAAGAAAGGCATAATTGCCTTCTGCCTTTTATTTACACTCTGTATAATTACTATAAGCACATAAAACTGTTAAAATCATATTATTTTTAGTTTCTTAGTCAATGTTAATTGTTGTTATTACACTGAAGTAAAGATATAATTAAAACTGCAGGTGTTACACATGTATGAAGGAACTAAATTCTCACGTTCTTTGGGGGATGGGCTGTTTTGGAAGCTTTTATATTTTTTTCTAAGCTTGCCAACTGTACATGCACCTACACTGCCAAACAAACAAACTGCTACTTTTAAAATACTATTACTACAAGCGATCAACAGCGCATTTTCAAAGAATCATATAAAGGATTGGGTTGGAAGGGACATTAAATACCACCTAGTCCAACCCCCCTGCCCTGGGCAGGGACACCTCCCCCAACCCAGGTTGCTCCCAGCCCCGTCCAACCTTGAACACCTCCAGGGATGGGGCAGCCACAGCTGCTCGGGGCAGCCTGGGACACTGCCTCACCACCCTCACAGGCAAGGATTTCTTCACAGTATCTCATCTCAATCTCCCCTCTTTCAGTGTCAAACCATTCCCCCTTGTCCCATGGTTCCCCTCCCTGACCAAGAGTCCCCCCCCAGCTCTCCTGGAGCCCCTTTAGGCACTGGAAGGGGCTCTGAGGTCTCCCCGGAGCCTTCTCTTCTCCAGGCTGAACCCCCCCAACTCTCCCAGCCTGTCCTCCCAGCAGAGGGGCTCCAGCCCTCCCAGCATCTCCGGGGCCTCCTCTGGCCCCGCTCCAACAGCTCCGTGTCGTTCTTGTACTGTAGGACCGCAATTGTTTTGGGGGAATACAAGATTCCTTTTCCATAGCCAAATGCAGCTTCACATGAGTTCTCTGCATCCTTTTGAGTATTTAAATGATGAAAAAAGGCAAATACAGCTATGTATATCCAGATGCTTAAGCTGAGTTCTAATGAGAAGAGTGGGAAGAGTTGCAGGGCAGGAGCTAATGATACACTCAAATTGCCATAAAATCACAAACTATTTCTGTTAACCTGAGTTCACCATATTTTCTTCTTTCTTTCCCCCTTACCTCTCTGTACAGTGTGTTTCAATCTGTTATCAATAGTTTCTCACTAGTTGCCAGTTCCCAGACTTCTTATCAAATTTCATTTACAGCTCAACAATCACATTTTTTGTGCAATTTCTTTTGTTCTGAAATATAGCAGCTGACAAGTGATGAATAAATAAAGCACATGGTTTAAAAAAAAAAATGCAAGATGTTTGTCTAACTTGCATGTTTCTGCAAGTCTGCTATGTTTTTATTTAGTTTGCAAACAGGTTACTATTTACAGACACTTAAGTTTCATGTAAGGGAAGTGCTTTTCCTGGTAATTTGCTTCTATATTTTAGAACCAGTAATTCAAGCATACAAAAACCTTCCTGGGTCTGACAGCAAAAAAACTCAAACACTTTTTTTGTATTTCTTCACCTTCACGCTCCTAGTCTCCAATTCACAGTAGGCCAATGCATACTTCGTTACTGTGAAAAGAAACTGAGTATTTTTCAAAACTTGTCAAATCATTACTTCAGCTGTCTGTAAAAAGCATGATTTATGAACCCTTTAACACTTTCATCTTCTTTGCTTAAGATTTTTTTTTTCGTCCTCCACCCTCCCCCCCCAAAAATTGAAAATCTTAAGTGTAGATCTCACCTACAAAGATCCTTCTGCTAACTGCAGTATTCACCAACTCTAGCATTCCTGTAATGGCAACATAGAATCATAGAATTGTCTAGGTTGGAAGAGACCCTTGGGATCATCGAGTCCAACCATCTACCCTACTCTACAAAGTTCTCCCCTACACCATACCCGCCAACACCACATCTAAACGTCTCTTAAACACATCCAGGGATGGTGACTCAACCACCTCCCTGGGCAGTCTATTCCAATGCCCAACCACCCTTCCTGTGAAAAATTCTTTCCTAATGTTCAGTCTAAACCTACCCTGTTGGAGCTTGAAGCCATTCCCTCTTGTTCTGTCATTAATCACCTGTGAGAAGAGACCAGCACCAACCTCTCTACAGTGTCCTTTCAAATAGTTGTAGAGTGTGATGAGGTCTCCCCTCAGCCTTCTCTTCCTCAAACTAAACAGTCCCAGCTCCTTCAACCGCTCTTCATATGATTTGTCTGCTAGGCCCTTCACCAGTTTCGTTGCCCTCCTCTGCACTCGCTCCAGCACCTCGATATCTCTCTTGTATTGCGGTGCCCAAAACTGGACACAATACTCGAGGTGTGGCCTCACCAGTGCTGAGTACAGGGGCACAATCACCTCCCTACTTCTGCTGGCCACGCTATTTCTAATACAAGCCAGGATGCCGTTGGCTTTCTTGGCCACCTGGGCACACTGCCGGCTCATATTCAGCCGCTTGTCAATTAGAACCCCCAGGTCTCTTTCTGCCAGGCAGCTTTCCAGCCACACCTCCCCAAGCCTGTAGCGCAGCATGGGGTTATTGTGGCCCAAGTGCAGAACCTGGCACTTGCCCTCGTTGAAACTCATACCATTGATGTTGGCCCAGTGATCCAATCTATCTAAGTCTCTCTGTAGAGCTTCCTTGTGCTCCCGGGAATCAACACTCCTGCTTAACTTGGTGTCATCTGCAAACTTGCTGATGATACACCCTATGTCCTTATCAAGATCATCAATAAAGACGTTGAACAGAAATGGTCCCAACACTGAGCCCTGAGGCACACCACTTGTGACCGACCGCCAGCTGGATTTAAATCCATTGAGCACCACTCTTTGGGACCTTCCAGTCAGCCAGTGCTTGATCCAGAGGATCGTATGCTCATTCAGGCCGTGCGAAGCCAGTTTTTCCACAAACGTCTCTCATAAACGCAACTTGTCATCACAATTTTGGTCAAATTCTGAGGCCTCTCTTCTTAATTTTACATTAACTCTCTAGAAAGTGTTGTTCAGCCTTCTGCTCAGCTGATCTTTTCCTTTTAAATCACTTGCTCAATTATAGCCATTAATAAATTGTTTAGTTACAACCATATACAAAATTTTTAGAAAGTATTATCTGCATAACTTTCAAATACTGCGTCAACATTCTACATTATTTCTGCCTCCACAGATAAAGTGGTACTGTTAGAATTCACCACCACCACCACCTTTTGGAACAACTAAAAAGAGCCATCATTAGAAATTAAGAGAATTTTGTATTTGGGGAGTAGAAATCAGTATTCTCAAGAACCTCTTACCTAAAATGGCAACAGGAAAAAAAAAAATTGAAAAAAAACACCCACCCACAACTCACAAAGTACAAGGAAATATTACTTGCCACTTTTCCTGATCTTTTCAAGCTCTCCCTTGAGCAAACTATTTGCTACAACAGAATGCATACTGAAGAGCTGTTTCTTTGTTTGGATGGAAGGGTTGTGACTGCATCCTAACAAAGAAAGTATGTTCAACATAGACATTGGATCTTAACAAAGAAAGAATTGCCTGTATCCACAAAAGTGTTAGAGATGACTAAGGACGTGTTTTTTCTTCTTTTTCAGAGATTTGACATTTTTTCGTCCCTCACAAAGGGATTAAGCAATTTCTAGTTGGCCATAAACACACAAGCAGAATAAACTCGTACATTGAGTTACTACAAACAATCAGCCTTAAATAAGATTGTTGAGAGAAAGAGATCTACACCTGGCTATTATTTCCCTTGCATTTTTTAGGGCTGATGGGAAAACTGATCAAAAAACACAAATCTTTTTTATAAATTCCTCCTGTTCCTCTCCAATTGCATATCTAAAGGGAGAAAAGTCAACCTGACCATTTAAGAAGCCTTCTTCTCATTCTACTGAGTAAGGCACTTTTTTATTCCGTATTCACCCTAACAGTTCCACAGAACAACACTGGTCAGCTGCAGCCAACTCGCAGCTCTCATTCCATGGTTACAGGTCTAGGGAAAACTGCCCCTCAAAGCAGGATCTAGACTTGTTTGTGGGTAATAACTCCTAAAACACTGGGGAGGAAGAAGCCCTCATAACACTCGAGTGTTCAGAGAAGTCAGAGAGAAATTTTCACTTGAGCAATGGTTGTTTTCATATTTCTATGTATCTGTGTTCTCAATGGGACTGCCTCTCCTTCCCAAGGAAAAGGTCTAATTTATTTTTTCTTAACAAGATTTTACAAGTCAGAAAGTTATTAGGTTTAGCTTTTTTAAGCCCAAGATATGAATAATGTTTAAAACTAATCAGATACTACAACCCCTACCCCCTGCAAAACTGCAAGCTGCTTCTAGGTAGTTTCAATGTCTGTCTTCAGACACAGGGAGGATGGGACGGTTGCAGCCTATCAGTTTCTGTATGTCCCAGAAAAAAGCGTTACCTCATTATCAAAAACCCAACAGCGTTCAGCTTTTATAAGAAAACTTTTTCATTCAAACTGGCTCACCCTACAGAAGCTGGCAGTACACCACTGTATGACAGAAAGTTTCACCACGTCTGACCCCTGCAGTAAACTCTAAGTCCTAGATACAGTCTTCCTGGTTTTGTCTATTATTGCAAATTACTTCTGGACTTT
>VZSZ01005137.1:78069-101163 GCA_013398815.1 Ibidorhyncha struthersii | reverse complement strand
CCCGCAGGCTGCATTCTGAAAGCAATTAATTCCAGATTTAGGAAGTGATTCCTTGGGGTTTGGAAGCGTGAGAGAAGTACAGGGAAAATAAAAGCTGTAGCTGTAGATGCAAGAACTGCCTACACGCAGGGAAGGATGTGCGGTTCAGAACACTACATGCGTCGGGGGAGAAAGGATTCGGTGCTCCGAGACACCACCAAGAGAGGGGACAGAGCACCCTGGAAGACAGGAGCACCCGCAGCCCCGTGCAGAGCCTGGCTGGAGGCCGCCATGGACCTGACGAGAAACTTCTAAGAGAAGCTGATGGGCTTCTCCCCTGGATTCACGAGCTGGCGCGTCACCGTCTGGGTTCTGAAGAGTTACGTACAAAACTCCCTTTGGTCTTTTATTGCTTCCCTACCCATTTCTAGAAGGCCACGCATGAGCAAACGGGGTCTCCTCCAGGATGCAAATGGGTTCAAGAAGTACGTGGAGATGGACTAAAGGTGTGCCGCCTCTACAGTTTCTAACCCCCTCAAAACCTTTAGTGTCATGTTGCATTTGTATCTGTCCTCCCCATCCCCATCTCCATCCCACTGGGGCACAGTGAAGTACCGTCTCATCTACCGCCCTCCACACCTTTTAAGATAAAAGCCATTTTTAGCACATTTTTATGAAGCAAAAGGAATTTTTGCTAAAGTTTAAGATACTCTGAACTTGCATATTAAACAAAGAAACAAACAAACAAACAAACCCCACCCAGAACTGAATGAGCTGTAAGTGTGTTCGGCCAAAGTTCTCTGCTGACATGATGGAAAAATCTTGGAAGTCAGAGGCAAGATTTCTTACCCCAGAGACCGTGCCTAACAGAGCCCGTAAAGTACATCCCTGTCACTGTGAGTTATGCTCCGTTCCACGTGCTGACGGAAACCTGTGTAATATAAAAGAAAATATATCGTCGTTGATGTTGTTGTGACACGGGCACAGCGCCGACAGCCAGGCACGGGGGCAGAAGGCACGGTGGCCCTCACCCCCTCAGCTCGGTGCGACCCCAAATCGTTGGGATCCTGGCTCAGCATCCCGCCAGCAAGAGACCAGAGGCTCCGCAACGATGGCGGAAGCCCCGCTAAGGAGCCGTGGGGAATCCCCGCTAAGGAGCCGTGGGGAATCCCCAGCTGCTAAAGCAATGTCTAGAAGCGCTAAATATTAAAGATGCGCAACTCCTGCCCCTCGGGACGCTGCGGTGTCTACCTTACGCTCCAGTAAAACTAAATGAACTAACGCCGGCAAATTAAGTGATCTACCAGTTTAAAAGACAAAACATTTTTGAAAAGTCTTCAAGTGGTCTGAGCGGAGTACATTACATGGGAAGCGTCTCCTAAGAAATACTTATCATTATAACAGTACTTAGCACTTCCACAGTGCTTCCCAGCCTCCCAGCACTGTACAAACATTAGCTTCTTAATCACTCATTAGGGACGATCCTATAGAGCTGGGCCATGCCTCATTGAGTAAAGTCATCCCCAACTCGCTTAGTCCCTCTTGCTCCCTCCAGAGACGATGTGGAAGGTTCTTGCTGATTCCCACGAGAAGTTGGGAGCGAGCAAGGCAAAGTCTGTTCAAAATGAACAGCGGTGGCATTCCTCTGCTCACAAACTCCCCTGTGTTTCAGAGCAGGGACAGGCAGAAGCGAGCATCATCCCAGCCGGAGACACCCGCTTCCTTTAAAACCTTGAATTAATAAAGTTGGGGAACTCGGGAATTCGAACAGCGCTGTGGGGTTGCACCTCAGGACGTAATCTCTTGTTGCAAAACAGGGCAAGGGAGGGGTGGAAAAAAGCCACAGGAACGAAAAGTATGTTCCTACAACCTGCCAAGTTATTCTTCCAGCCATAACTAGGTGGGTCACCCCCATGCATGAAAGGAGCAGCTCTGGGTCAACCATGGGGGTGACAGCAGCACCGCGAGGGTCCGTGGTGGCCCAGGCTGCGTACCAGCACCCAGGAGCAGGGGACCGGCTCCAGGGACCTCGCCGGCTAAACGGATAAAAGACTGTGGGAGCAAAAAGGGACACAGTAAAAGTGAAGGGTGCCCACCCGGAGAACCCAAGGCAAATGGTAAAGATGAAAATCGGTTCCTGAAATCTTAAAACTTTCTACTTTTCCCACAAGGATGTTCTAATTCAGCAACCAAGGGGTTTTGACACACCCTTTAGCTTAATCCACTTCTCAGAAGTACTGATTTAAACTCTCAGGTGACTGATTTCATATTCATTTAAAAAAAAAAAACATTGTGCCCTCTATAAAAAAAGAAATCATTGTGCCTTCACCCTCTATAGTGAAAAAAGTAAGCAAACAAACAAAAAACAAATAATCCCCCAAGTAAACAACAAAAAAACCCTGACAGTAAGTCATCACAGAAATTCAAAACCCCAGAGGAAATCACAGCCCCGATCCATAGCCATCCCACAGGCAGATAATGAGAAAAATTCATTCTGGTGATGCCCCTACAAACCACGGCAGGGCACAGAAAAGCTTCCAAAATCCTACGTTCAGCCTTTTTTCCCTTTAACATCATTGTTTCAGGCTACCAACAGCCTGCATCTAATCAGCCAAAATTGCTCAACTTTCATCCAGAACGAACACACACCGCGTCAAGCCCATGATTTGCTGTTATTCAGCGCTCTGACCAGTTTCCAAGAACTAACACCTCATTTTAATGTAACTGCTCTCCACGCCAGCTTTCCCCCCGCCCCCCCTCCTTTTTGTAGTATGTAATTTTTCTATGTTATCAATCTCCTCCGCCATTCACCCATTTGGGCATCCTTCCACCGCGCCTGGCATTTCGTCTGTGTCTGAAAACTTCCAGCAGTGCCAAGTGTTTGCATACCTTGCAAGTGTTATGTCAAACTCTGCCCCTTGGAGCTGCCAAAAACCACCACTCAAAGTTAGCAAAGCAAATACCTCCTTGGACAAGCTTAATAAACACGCCAGGAGAAACTCTAGACTTCATAAAGACACTGCGCGCCTGACGAGGCCAAGCCTGAGGTCTTCAGCACCCTTTCATGTCCCATTTAAGGCCAACATCCATTATCCTTGTCACCCGTTCTCCATCCACGCTCTGCGTAAGTGCATCGTATCTGAGCGCACGGACTGTTTAAAACAACCAATCCCAAACTCCACACCTCTTTTCGTGCTGCAACCTTGTCTCTAATCAGGCTAAACGAAGCCATTTATTTTATAGCATGAATCAACGCATGCAGCAAATACACCTGATTGTTCGCACTGCGCGAAGGAGCAAATTTTGGTGCCCATAAGCACTTATGGTCTGGTCCCAAATAAATCTTCATTTCTTTGTATATCTTGACTGATGACTACCGATTCACTAACAAGAGTGGGAGTAGACATGAAAGAGTACATTGAGCAGAGAAAGGTGGAGAAGAGGAGGGACAGAAGCGCAGAAAATGAAAGAGGAAGAACAAGGCGGGGAGGGGAGGGTAAGAAAGCATGGAGGAAAAGTGCAAGGGAGGCGAAAGAGGAGGAGGAAACAAGATCTGTGGGAAGCGGGAGATTGAGAATCTGAGGCCAAAGCTGTCAAGCCTTCACTAGGGCCCAGAGATAACCCCTGAGAAGATCAGAACAATCTCAGCTCCATAGGCTTCAATTTCAATAGCATATCACAAATCCATCACTCCTAAACCACCATGCACAAGCAGACATGAGCGGCGCAGCAACTCTTTGCCCAGAAACCCCTCGTCTGACATTTAACGCTTTGGAAAGCGCCCTTGGCCTTGGATGCTGGCTCCCATCCACCGCTTGGCTGGAAGCACTTCTACGCTCACAGGAAGAAATAACCCCAAATTTCCAAGCACTAGAAGGTCCCCAAAAAGGCTCTCCGGAGCAAAGCACTTTAAAGTGGTCTAATTTTCAAAGGCCGGGGGTAAGACAAGGTTTGAGAAGACACAGCCCCTTTGAAACGTGAGGCTGAGCACCCAAGAAGAAATGCACCCAGAAGTCACACCTTAACGCTAGCCACCAGGTCAAAGTCTGCTCTTTTCCATCACTGTTGTCAATCCAAAATAGAATGACCAACTCCAGTTTGCACCAAGATAATCAAGAAATACATTTAACTTAGCAATACTAAATTTGGGATCACTGTAACATTTTGTGGTCACAGATAAACCAGGTACCAGTTAACAAACAACAAAAAAAAACCAAAACAACTCCAGTGTTATGAGATGGATGAATGACGACAAGGAAGTCATACTAGATTGCACTTACCCTTCCACCTTCTTCACTCAAGGACTTCAAAACTTCAGTGACTTACCATCGTCCTGGAAGTCTGATGGAAACGAAGCATCAGATGTCATGGAAGGGGCCAAACTCCAGCTCTGATTTTCATCAGAACTGTCCTGTCCGTAGCCAGCATCATGTCGATCCTCTGCTAGAAAGAGAAGGAGAGCCTGGTTTCAGTGAAAAGGACTCATTTCTAAATCCAGATCTCATTGCCTACACCATGAGACATCTCTCCTCCTGGTTCCCACCTTCCACTGAAGTTGTCTACAAAACCCATCCCTGCTTTTGTGGCTTTAAGGTCAGATTCATAATTTAGGGCCAAAGCAGCATATTCCTGCTGCAAGAACGCTTGTGCTGGGTTTGTACAGACTTCACACCTGGAGGCCATGCAAGGAGGAGGCTGGAAATACCGGTCTTGGGGCCAAACTGCCAGAGCTACGTCCAATTCCTTGTTCTCGCCCTCAGTACGTGACCTCTGCATAACTCATCCATCTGTAAAACAGAGGACTACGCTACCTGCCTCACTAGAATGAAGAATCTTCCTATAATGTAGGAAAAAAGCTTTGAGATCCTTAATTGAAGAGTGGTAGGGGAAAAAAAGATTGACTCCCTGTGACAGGCAGTCGCACACAAATTAACAAAGCGACGTGTCTGTGCGTGGAGGCAGCAGCTATTACCTCCCCGTGCTTGATGTTGCATTGAAATTTTCTGTAAGCGGACATTTTGCTGGGGAATTTGCTGCTGATATTGGATTTTATGCGGAAGGCGCTTAGATACTAGAGTGACAGATGTTAATATCAGATTTTATTATAAATGGAGTGCAGCTAACCTACCTGTAGAAGAAAATACTACTCACCCTAAACAAAGCGAAAAAGTGGTCTTTCAAGCTTTTGCCTTACATTTCCTGAATACACACAGCCCAAACTGCTGATAACAGAGGTAAAGACAGCTGCTTACTCATTCAACACACAACAAACAGCAAGAAAGGTGAGTTTTCAGCCGATGTTAATTGCGTTCAAACACTAAACCCAAGTTTTATCTCAGCAAACAAAGGAACTGTGTCCCACAGTTTAAATCGAGCACTGATGAAAGGGTACCAAGGCCTGGGACGGAGGTTACGACGCTCTTCCTCCCACCAAGAAACACAGTGGAGACGCCGTTAAGTCTCCAGCTGCAGAAAGACGTGACACAGCATTTCGGATGTGTTTGATTTTCCACATCCCAGGTTGCAACGTTCCCTTGCTCGCTCCGAGCGTGAAGCTCTCGGACACCCCAGGCTTCGAGGGCACGTTTTCAAGAAAATTTCAATTCTTCACCAAAAGGAACAACCTGGCTGGGAAGAATGTAATGCACACAAGATTGTCCTCCCACGGATCAGTTCCTTAAAAAACAAACTGCTCTGGGTGCCAGACGCCACGGTAGTCCTGCTGATATTATACGCTCAAAGGTCTTGAGAAAATGGTTGAAGATTTGACTTTGAGATTTACCAAAGGGGGTCAATGACAGAACAGAGGGGTCCCTGGCAGCCCCCCCTTTAAGCCATCACAACTTTCCTCTCCGGGGAAGGGCCCAAGAAGTAACCAATTCTTTTCCCAGCTCTATGCTCACTTGCTTCCAGCAGCCGTCCCAGCACGCAGTGCGGAACAGCAGATTCCGGAGAAAAAAGGAAATTCAGAAAAATAGCTTTTCTCCTTTTGGGAGGTGCATCATTCAGCATCGCTAATCTCTCACGCCAAGAAGAAACCTGCAGGTCCCTGACCCAAAAGCAACCAGACACCAGCAGAGGCGGTACTGCAGTCGTCTCCCACCCACAGACGACTTCTCAGCTATGAGGAGTCAGCAAAGCACGTTCCTCTACGCTACAACAAACTGAAATTCATGCACGCACCTCCATGAGAAAAAAACCCACAAGAATTAGGGGTTAAAAAGCAGAGACTGAAATCCCCTGCTCCACTGGGCAGACTCCGGGAAGCGAAGCGCATCCGTGAGCACCACTGACCGCCCGACCTTGGAAAAGTCATTTCAGTGCTTTGCTCGGTTGTGTGTGACAAAGGGATGTTTCTTCCCCTGTTTTACCGTAGCACTTTGAGATCCTCAAATAAAAAGGCTCTAAAAAATCCTATGTAAAAAGCTGCTGCCAAATAGCACCGGCTCGGTGTCATAGGAAAACACGGCGTTCATTCTAATGAGGTGCCGTCCTCCGTGCCGCGCTGCAGTGTTGCGGGCTCGACTACCCGCAGCGCTGCGAGGATGCCAGCGTTGTAAGACAGCTTCCATCAGTTCAGCCCCTTAAAAAAGAGCAATATCTTCCATCCAAGCTGCACCCTATTAAACCCAGCTTTTCAAACCAACACCAAGGTAACAGGTGGTCCCCTATAACGAGATACAGGTGCAGGATTATTGCGATAACGAGCAAACTGTTTCTGGTTTCCGACTGGCAGGAGGCGGCGTGGCACGAGGCACGGCTCACGCGCCGCTGCGTGGCTGCGCTAAACCGTTTGGAACAAGAACAAGGGCCCAACCGGGCAAGTTACTCGCAGGAATAAGTCACTGGCTCTAACGGCAGGAGAAGCTGTTACACACGTCAGCCACGGGGAAGAATTGAGCCACAGGTCACTGTTGCGGCAGAATAATTCCCGCATGGCAGGGGGGGACGGTGTCACTGCAAATGTGCTCTTTTCTTGCTGTCCCCATGCAGGAGGGGAAAGGGGGGTTTCCCGTGTTCATGCAAGCTACCGTCACCCAAATTTACTCAGGCTGCAGCGTATACATACATGTGTCATGCCAAGCCCAGCGGGACTCTGAATTGCCTGAGCTGCTGCAACACGAATCAGTACAAAGGCGTTTGGTTTGGTTTAGTAGTAGGAATATTTTCAAACATCACTTATGGTTTCAGTAACAACAACAACAAAAAAGAAGATCAACAAAACCTCTGCACACATAGCTACTTAAAACAAATCCTATTTCCTTTCCATTTGGATTTGCATTACGAGAACTTTTTGTGCTTTAATCCACTTCTCCATAAAGTTTATGGAGCAGCAACAGCTAGTTGAGTCCAAGCAGAAAAAATAACCGACAACTTGTCAGGGGCCAAGCTATTGTTCTGAATGAAGAAAAAAACTCATTAGCTTTTAATGAAAACACAGGGAATAAAAACCAAATAGCACAGAACCCCGGCAAATAATTACTCTGCACCTGACGCAAAGCTGCTCTATCTTCCTACTCAAATCCTCAGCAAAATTCCCCAACTTATGCTCTTTGGAGCGTGAAAAAAAGCAAGATTGACTCTAAGGGAAAGAGCAAGAGGTTTCTTGGGTTTACACCTCAGCCAGGGACTCCCCTGGCACTGTTTGGCTTCCCCCAAGTGTGCTAAATACCCGGCTTTCTTGCTTCATGATTAAAAAAAATGAAATTATGCCATCTTTTAGCTGTCTGACATTTTCTGCAGAAACAGTTTCTTGCACAGCAGCAGAGAGAGGGGCTCGAAGGCGTTCGGCGTAATTAACACAGATATCATGCTTTACACATATCGACTCTAAGCAAATTGCAGAGGGGACAGACTGTGTCTCTGGTGACAGGGTTGTCCCCAGAAGAGGGGGTGGCAATTCCAAGCTCAAGTGCCTTTGGACAGCAGCGTCCGTCAGGTCGCATCAGTCACACCAGGTCCCTGCAGGACCCGTGGACGTCGCCACAGCCTCTGGCAGACCCTCTGCAGCAGAGGAGGAGAAAAAAATTACGAGGAGGAGAATGCAAAGAACCCAATTCAGCACGAAAAAGGCTCCGAGAGAGCAGCGCAAGCAGGAGCTACAGGAGAAAGAGTCCCCACCATCAAGGAACACACCGTTGCTTTCTTCTCCGCAACCTCAGAAGCACAAACGCTGCTCTCTGCGAGGCGGGGAATGACCTGGACCTGCCCTTCCCGCCTGCTTTGGGGTTTGCAGTGCCGGAGGGTAAAAATAAAAGCCCTACCTCTGCTCTGGCACAGCTGCAGGGTCTGGCAGATGACAGCTCTTGGGACAAACGCTAGAAAAACCTCAGTTCATATTCTGGGTCTGCTATAATTCTGTCATGCGGGGTCAGAACGCGCCTCCCTGCCCGTCTCCCCTCCTGCAGAAGTGGGAGAGGGAGACTTACTCCCTTTTAAGGCTAAAACCTCTTCTTGAGCCCTCAAAAATCAAGTTCCCCAAGACTTAATCTTTTTCTGCACGTGAACTGGCAAAGAAGTTTTCCTTTCTTTAAGCTGCAGTCTGCCTCTCATAGGGGAGAAAAAAAAAGGGGGGGGGAGGGAGAAGCTGAATTAACGCATCCTGGCGCACACAGGAAGAGAAACAATCTGAATAGGTGAAAGGGCTTTGTAGTGGAAAAAAAACCTCATCTCCAGTAGCTTGTTAAGGGAACTGCAATTAAGCTTACTTTGCATTCAGTGAAGGTCTTTATCTAGGTACCTAGAGTTTCATTAAGCATCTTTTTAGAGCGTAAGAAAAATCAATACCAAGCGAGTTCCATTTACGCTTTTATGATAAGCTCGTTCATGCCAAAGCGGAAGTAAAATCCCCAACTTGAGTTAATATTCAAGGAAACGAAGTTCCTGCTTTAAAGTAATGACTCCTTAGTATCATACTACAAATAAAGGTCTCTGATCCAAATCCCATCTGCCTTCATGCTCGACAGTGTTAATATCTCTAGATTTTCAGGGACTAATTTAGCAGTAATGCATTTCCCAAAGCAGAGCTGTAAAAGTATTATCAATACTATGGTTTAATATCCCTTACTACAATCACTTGCTGAAATTATGGAGAATCACATGGAAACACATCAACAGAGGCGCACCCACACAGTAAGTACTGCTCACATGTAAATATATTATAGTTTAGCTTTTGTAATGTAGTTAAAGCTCTGTCAACATCGCTATTATAAATTATATACCTTTTTAAACACATTTATGTGCTAGAAAATGTATGATGTTTCTTTTTTGAATGCCTTAAAGGCTTCATCGGCTCCTAAGCACCCATTTGGATCTGTGTGGTTAGCCCCCGTGATTAATATGTGAATAGCTGAGGGTTTGGTGGATGCAGATTTTCTGCACCTTCTTCGTACAGACTATTGACTTCCTTATAGTACCAGTGCCGGGGTAACATTCCATTTGCCTGAAACTCCCATGTTTTCTGTTGCACGTCCCTGTGATACATACACATGTCCATCCTTCCTTCCCCTGGCTGTACCACCAGCGGTGGGATTATTAAAGAGATTTCTCTTGTAGCTTGTTATGTACAGATCTCAAAGGGTTTATCCTGCTTCATAAATATTTTCTTGGATGGGGCGATCATGCACAGAAGGAAAATAACTTTGTCCCTGACTCACAACGTAAGCAAGGCCATGGTGAGAGCAGGACCCGTCTCTGCTTATGCTGTGTTTTATCAGCGGGACAGGTCTACCTCACCGCAATAGGGTCAAAAGCAACGAGAGGGACCTCCTTGCACACAGGAGGAGCCGATTTATCATTGTTTTAGAAACGTCGACCCAAACAGGTCTTGGCTGGCTGACAAGTGAATCCAGTCCAAGCCTAATTTTGTTCACTCAGTATCCAGTTTTTGCTAATTACATGTAGTAAGGCAAATTAACAGTGCACTAAACATGCCGTTTATGTTAAAAAAAAAACCAATAACAACAACAACTAGAAAGTGGGAAGCTCTGTCACAGGCCGGTGGGGCGCAGCGCAGGGATGCAGGGGATGAGGGGATGCGGGGGATGCAGTGAGCCCCTCTGCCCAGCAGGTCGGGCTGCAGCGCGCAGCATCGGCCGCGGGATGCGCGGCAGGAGCCCAGCCCCGCTGCCAGCCGGCACAGCTTAACCCGCTGATGGGCAGAGAAAAAAGCAACAGACTTCCCGGGATTAATAAAAACCCATCAGGCAGGAGCCGGGCAACGCAACGGTAGACTTCCTAAAGGTTCCTGGGGTGCAAAACCCACTTCTATTGTCGGGCGTGGGAATCAAAGCCCTACGAAAAGTCCAAGTATTTTATTACACCGAAAGGAATTCAAGTTTCGCAGCTCTCAGCTTCGAGGGAATAAACCCAAAGGAGGCTGAATAGCTCAGAGCAGGCTGGGGTTAAATTATTTCCTCACTCTCACATGGCAAAGGAACTTCATGATTATACAAAACAGAAAATAACCTGGAAGTTATTAATTCATAGATCTTTAATCTGACATGCAGATATTCAATCCAAAACCTTCCCACAACTGATTATGGGTTTATTTCTGAAAAGTAAAAAAAAAAAAGGCAACTTACAACAATAGAAAACCCAAGTCTTACTCACACACCAAAAAAGCCACCCCACAAATGGCACAAGAGGTTTGCAACTTGCAAGCCTTGCCTGAAAGAAGACTTTGGCAGGGCTGCTCTGTAAGCCAGCAAAGCTTGTTCTCATGAATCCAAATAGCTGATGAGGTCGGGGGGCGGGGGGGGCTAGATATCCCCCCAAACCCATGGGGACAAGAAGAAGCTGCTGAGCTCACGCTGCATCTCTCCCATCACTCTGTATTTTCTAATCCCCTGCCAGCCCCTTGTGTCATTCCCCAGCTGAGCTCTCCTCTCCAGTTTTCTCTTCCTTTTCTCGACGTGTGTTGGCTCTCCCCCTCCCTCCCCCTCCAACTTCCTCCCTCCAGCTCCTCTCTTGCAATCCTTGGCACCCTTTCAGTAAAGGCACTGCATATTCTGCCTCTCAAGTGGGCAGCAGCTACACAGACCAGCTGCCTGACAGGGGAAGCACAGCACATTTCAGTCTTGCTCAGAACAAGCCTGAAACCCAGCCCAGCAGAAGATTCCCACGGGATGTAAACAAGTAAACAAGATTTATTCTTTCTTTTATGACCCAGTAACACATCAGTGAAATACAAAGCCCATCCAATGTGAGCAAAAAAAACCCAGCCTAAAGCTACCAACACTTTGTATTTCTGTCCGCTAATAAATTATTCCTCTTTGAAGAGAGAAGGTCTTCATTTAAAGGGTGGGGATACTGAGGCAGAGGAAAATCACAAATCTGCGCTTTGGTTCATCTTCCGAGGTACCAGCTCTGCTGGGAACACGGCAAACCAGCATCTGTGACGCTGGACCCCACGCTTGTGCAGTGCAATAGTTAACAAACAGTTCTGCAAACACAGTCTGGGATCTAAAAAAAGATGTCAACATCATCAGTACCAAAGAGGAGACTACAGGCCAAATAGTTATGAGTAATGTCCGTTGTGGTGTCAGTAGGTGCAGCGTATTTTCTTAGCCAAAACCCTTCCAAGAGAACAAGGAATAAACAGTCCCAACCCACGAGGGAGCTGGAGTTTAGCGGGCATATTCCAATGACAAGACACAAGGAGGCTGTCTTGCCCGTATCTGCAGCAATTTTCACTGTTAAGAAAAAATAAGTACTGTGAGCGAATGCAAAGACAGGAGCATATAGCAGAGCTGTAGGCACTCCAGAGATGGGAGGAGATGCCCGTTAGGCATTTTTATAATGCAAAGGATGATTTTACAATTGTGTTTCAGGATGAGGTCTGACTAAAGGGCAGAATAACCACCTTGTAGGTGATTTGGACGGGGTTACTGCTCTACAAACCAAAGCAACACAGAAGTTATTGTGGGGATAGCGGGGAGAGAGACTGAAAACTCCAGATTTGAACCAGCTGAAGGCTTGGAAGACCCAGGAGTGGAGACCCAACTGAGCAAGGGCTCTGGATGCAGAAGGCACTGATTTCCCCACTCCCCAGTGAGGCTCAAAGATATACAACAGGGCACTCCTTTTCCTAAGGGCTCCAAAACGTCATAACAGGCAGAGAATTTACACCCTTTTTCCTCCTTTTTGTGGAGCAGGAGGGTCTATTACCCACTGTGAGAAAGCTCAGGTGATGGTATACGTGAATACTTTTGTGCTCTATCCCCAGTGGGGCAATTTCTTGAACGTCCTTCTGTTCCGCGTGAGCACGGAGCACCGCTTGGGCGGCATGTTCATCTAAGCACATTACAATAACCCCTGAGATTTCCTGATAAAAAGAAAGCTGCAGCACATTCCTATTACACAAACAAGTTCAGAAAACACAGAGGGTTCATTTGAGAAGGCTCTCTATCTCCAAAGCTGCACATCAGGCAATTTAGGCAATCTAATAATTAAGAGTATTTTATTAACTGACCAAAGTGAGAGCAATAGAACATGTTAATATTTAACTTACTGGGGCTCCCCAAACTGATGTATATTTAGCATCTTTACTGACATTTTTATACCTTCCCCTTTATGGTGCATTGCTTTATTCTTAAGACTCTGGTGTGCTTTGAACTTCCCTGGGGAGGGAGGCACGGGACACTGCTGAATGTGAACAAAGAGGGCAAGCTCTGCCCCAAGGTGTTACAATTCGGATGGGTTTCAAAAGCCTATGGGTGACTCAGTAACTCCCAACACTTTGATTAATGAAGTCGAGATCTCCAAGAAGCGCCTCGTAATCCAAACCAGGAAACTTCCCTCAAGTTTGTAAGAAGTTTTAAATCAATGGGCTGGTTTAAAAGGAGTTCAAAAGCCCTCCTCGTTAACCTAATTCTTCTCGATAAAGGTCATGAAAGTTTTGACATTAACTGCAGAATAACCCAGCCAAACTGTTAGCTGCTGTTACCTGGTCTTTCAGTCCCATTATAAATTCTGCGAGTTCTTCATTTGCTGGCTCCAAGTAAAGATTGATAACAGTAAACCCATATTTTATTTTTTTTTAAATTGAATTACATGTTTGGTTTTGGAGGCTTTTCCCTTTTCCTCCCCTCATTTCATGCAATGAACACACCCAGAAAGAACAAAAAAGCCACTAACGTTTACAAGAAATGCAGAAAAGGCCTTGTGCCTTTCCCTGTGCTACAGCAATATCAATTTCAATCAAGGGGAAACATCTCGCCCTTCACTTCTGTGCACTCACGACCAACTAAACCTATTTCTGCCCACCACAGAACCGCATTCGTGGTGCTCGCTGGAGCAGTCCGGGTCAAGAGACCTCGTCCCAGCCCCATCCCAGGACGAGGCTGGATGTCAGCACGTTCAAGCGCTCTGCCAGGAAGAGTTTTCTTGTCCTCTCCAGCTGAAGAGCGTTGCACACTCTGTTCCAGCCCTTGGCCTGCACTCTCCGGTTTTTAAAGGATTTTAAAGCTTCGCAGTAAGGGGGAAGCTTGGTTGCCGGTTTGAACACTCAAAAAGTAATAGGAACAGCTTTGAAGTTACACATACCTCTTGATTTTTCTATGTATATATGTAAATAAAAATGCAAATACACCTCCATGCAGCCCTTCGCAGAGCACAGACGCTTGCCTCCTACCGATGACATTTTTCCAAGCAGAGCGTTCTGTTTTCTCCTATAATCGTTACTTGCCTCCAAAATTTGTGCACAATACCTTAGGTAGCAGAATAATTTATAAGTCTGTTTAAAAGCAAAGCTGTGCAGCTGCTCAGAGTTTGCAAAACTATGAAACAGGAGGGATTTTAATGCAAAAAATACTGTCTCCACACAGATTAGTTTGCCCAGAATAGAATACATACACAGAGGCAAAGAACTGTGCACTCAGAGCTGCAGGAAGCAAAGCTTCAGCGCTGATAAAGGGAGCTGTCAGAAGTGTTGATACTAAAGCTTTTCTTTTTTTAAGTTAAAGAACATATGCCTTTGTGTATATTTTATTTTTCATTAATTAACTCTCCGTTCCACGCACCACCCAAACACATCTTGGACTTTAGAAGGCATTCTAACAAAAGTTTTTTTGTTTTCTTTTTGTCTTTACATGTTATGACATTTCAAGGGTTGTAGCTGGCACTCATGTTTATAAAGCGGGGGAATTCCATGCATGGCGATAGAACAGATATTTTAACAATATGTTACAAATATTGTCAATTCGATATTTTTTCCCTTACGTTTTCAAACACATCATAAATCTAGACTGGGTTTCTGTGTATGAACCCTGCTTACCACTGGGCTGGAGACTCTTGGCATGAATGCAAAGAGTGTTTTTTATAAATAAAACTTAGTAAAATCACTATGCACTCCATTAATTCAGGAACACTCCGCCTCAGCTTCAAAGGGGATCTTTACAGTAAAGATGGTGTTTTTGCTGCTTTAATGATTTGCTACTTGTACTTGTCATAACTACATGAACCAAATATGCAATGGCAAGGAGCAGCAGTTTAGGGAAATGCACAGTTCCGTCTCCCATCCAGCTCCGCTTCAGTTCAATTCAATAGATTTGAGGCTTTATATAGAAAAAGCTACTTCATAAATCTAACACTTGAGGCCTTTGTATAATGCCAGTTAATGAAAGAAAGCGATGCGCATGCCTCGGGTACGTACATGCCTCGTGCACTGCGACAACATCCAACCTCGAGAATAACCGGTGACCCATGAAGTGCTCAGCATCTAAGCCAAAGGAGGGCCAATGGAGGTAAAATGATATGCACTTCATCTAAATAGTATATACTATGAGATAAGTGGCCTACTAAGACTTTTCACACTATTACTTACTTAATCCTTTTACAGAACATGATTTTTAAGTCATGTTTTATCCCGGCTTGTCCTTTGCCCCACCTCCCTGCCATACATTTATATTTATTCCTCCCTGCTTCTGGGAGGGGTCATTTTCAGGGATTAAGGCCCAGATCTGGGAGAAGCAGTAAATCTGGACCCAATTCCTGGACACACCTGTAGACGCTCTGGTACCTTAAGCACACTTCTTGAGCCTCGGTTTTCCTAAATTTCATAAATGGGAAGAATAATCCTCCCTCTCTCATATGTTTGGACTACTTCTGAATATTTTAAGGAACACTCCTATTCAGCAAATAGGAGCACTTCAGAGAAAATCATTTGGGATGAATTGTTGATGGAAAAACAAAAGTGTTATCATAAGCTCAATAAAAAGAAATCTGCTTTTATTCATCTATTTGGAGTTCTCTTCAAAATAGGGTAAAAAGTCATTGCCTACACTGTGAGATTTTTTTTAGCGTGAAGGAGTAGGTGGAAGTTGAGTTCTCTATGTAACGCCGTGCTAAGGGGACACCCACCCCGCGGGAAGGCCCAGGTGCCCACGGGAGGATTTGGAGGGACAGTTCTTTGTCAGCCCCAGGCTGGAGCCCTCCGCTGGGAGGGCAGAGTCACGTTTTCTCATTCTCCAAAGGTCTGTGTCTTCAAGCAGAGTGTCGCAAGCAGAGCAACTTGTGCTCCTGAGTATCTCAAAATACTGTATAGACATCAATGATTTAATCTATCTCAGTGCAACCAGTGGCCATACTGTCTTTTTACTCTGGCCCATCTTTACATGCCTTCTGGGTTCAGGGATGAAGAAGCTGAAACACACCAGTGACGATAATTTCGGGCAAAGTCCCATTCCAGCAGAGCCAAACTTGCAGCCTGACCCACAGCTCTCCTTTAGCCACACAGGCACCTATTTATTCTTTAATCCCTCCTTTTGCATTGCTCCCTGTCCCTCCTTTCTCTTCCCAAATACTCCTCTCTTTCCTCCAGTTTCCCTCTGCTCCCATTTCATGCTGGATTCCCTTGCAGTACCCCAGAACGGCCTCTCGCCGCTCCCTCAGACCACTCGTTTCTTCTCAACCAAAGCTGTTGCAGAACATTTACCCTGTGCTGGATTGTGAGAAGAGACGGAAACAGCAGAAAGGAACTTGGGGGAGGGCTACAACTGGGCCAGGTCCTCTCCAGATTTTCTTTGCCAACTTTCCTTAGCTCCCTTGTCATAAAGGGGAGGTTGCTGCAAGACAGCAAAGGCATGCAATGCATAAAATATATTAAGTGTATAAAATGCTTTACATAGGCAGTCAGCCCTCCTCCAAAAGGAAATACAAGTCACCCTGGGGCTCTGTTCAAAGAGCACCTAAGGAATAATGCAAAAATAACTTGCAGCTACACACTATAGCCAACAACATCGCCTGGTGCCTGTGATTTGGGCACAGCAACTCATCAGTCTTACACTCCGTTCAGTTACATCTTCCTAAAGCTGCGCTGCTCTACCCAACTCATCCTCGAGATGAGATCTGCACTCCTGTTTCATATACGTCTCTGCTTGCTGGAAGATATCAAGACCGATTCTATTTGTTCCAGCCAACCCTGGAAACCAACAGGTTGGGATAGCTGGAATCGTCGAGTTCTTGGTCTTCAGAGGGATTTCAGCTCAGCTCTGAGTTCAAGCAGCTCAGCTGCCTTTACCAGATGTGGTCACAAGTTGTGCTTAAACCCCTTTACAAAAGCTGTTCACTAGATATTACAAAGAAAATCCCAAACCTTCTTAAAAGAAGCCTTTTCCTTTGCCACATCAGCCTGGTATTTAAATGCGCTGGCGGCACAGCTAGGCAGCTAACTCACACCTGGTTTGTGCAGTTCTCTTATCGATACGTCTGGGCACAGGAGAATTTTTATTTTATTTTATTTATTTAAAACCGAGCCACACATTGTCATTCTCGGGCTCTTTTCCATCCAGCATGCACCAGCTCCACCTCTCCACCTTTCCTTCCCCCAGCAAGGTATCACAAACTGCAGCTGAGGCTCTCAAGGTGATGTCCGAGCCCATGTTTTCACTCCCAAGTTGTCCTGCTTCCCCAGTACATTTTTGCCCAATACTGTTACTTCCCAAGATGACACAGGGACACACTTAGAAATACCTACATGCCTGAAGACCCTTGTACAGTAATTGCCAGCAGGCACTTAAGCGAGCTAGGCACTTCATTTACAAGTCTATACACAGTTCTACAAGCCAGTCTTCCTAATATTACTCTGGCTTCCAACTCTATAAAAGAATAAAGACTATTTCAAAAGAACAAAAGCATCCCTCCTCCACTCTTTAGATTGTATGAACTTCCAAAATTAAAAAAAAAAAAATCTAATTTTGAGCCCTTTTATGTGTTCTAATCCTCTCTCACTCTTTTTTTTTTTAATTTTGAACACAGCTGTCTGTTGTACTTTCTCAAATGATGCCAGATGCTGGGTTCATCAACCAAACGCATGAAAACAATGGTTTGAAAGCAATTAGAAGCACCGAGGCTGCACCGAGGCTCATATTAAAATGTGATAACACTGTTCTAGTGGGAATTGCAACGCTGCTGCATTTCTGACATTTCTGTGCTGCCAGACAGACAGGATGTGCTGGAAGTGGGCCCTGATCGAGGAGGTAACATACTGGAATTTATTCCTGGAGTAAATGAAGGATTAGCTGAGTTGGAACACTCGCAGGGATTTTTATTACAGCCCCAGCTCCCATCTTGTTTGAACACTGGCAGATCCTTCTGTCTGTGCTGCCGTAGCACAACCACTATTTAAGGAAAAAGGACAAACCCTTAAGGAAAAAGGACGAACCCTTAAGGAAAAAGGATGAACCCTTAAGGAAAAAAGGACGAACCCATGGAACCACACGCTGTGGCTGTAACCGATGCTCCAAACCGGGAATCAGAGCTGAGCTCCACCAATCTGACACAGAGTCAAAGGAGCTCCAGGTCAGCTCTCAGCAAACGCATATCCATCAATTGCCCTGAATATGCAGAAGGACCCACTGACATGGCTTGTGACCTGCAGGCACCCTGGAAAGTTTAAATCATCACCCACATTATTGCGGAAATAAAGATCAAAGTCACAATCAGAATCTCCCAGCTTGTTAACAGACATAACAAGAGATGGTCACGGTCCTGAAAAATTTACAGCCTGACCATTTGTCTACACCTGGAGGTTGATTCAATTTCAAGTTTGGGTTAACATGAAGCAATGAGACCGGAGGAAACTTGTTGAAGGTTACCCAATGGTCTTCGCTCCCAAGTCAATGGCCCATGGGAATATACTGCCCTTTCTGAACTTTAAGCCTCTTCTGGAGACAGAATTTTTGCAGAAAAGTTTCCTGTGCTTGTCCAAGACAATACATTTGTGTCAGCACTGCAGTTTTGTATTACTTGCTCTCAAGGGTAAGGAGAAATGGACTTCTGCTGCTCAGAAAGAATACTAACCCCAATGTTTGCTATCGCCCTCACTACAGCTTTGCCCCTTTCCTCCCCTCAGAACTGCCACACACAGCTTTGTATTCAGTTTAAGCTTTTCTCCTTGTTGACTTTGCATAGAAAACACCACACGTGTCCAGCCCTTCCCAGCTCCCCAGGCTCGTAACAGTGAGAACTCACCCCTCCATCCCCTGGCTTGTACTCACCTCGGGGCAGAAATTCCAAGTGATACCTAAAAGATCAGGGGGAAAAAAAAAAAAAAAGACAGATATAAGCATACATTATTTTCTTAATGATTTGTTCCAGCCTGATGAATAAGTGACAGATGGGAGAATTATGCCAGAAGTGCTGCCAGGAACTCAGCAAATGGTCACCACGCACATTTTGTGCGAGAAGCTCCAAGAGGGATTGCGAGTCTTACAGACATTAACTGGCCCCACTGACACCCTCTGCTACCCAAGGAACCCCCTTCACCTCTCCTCCTCATGAAAAGCTTCAAAGGCTCCCAACTTGCTTCCATTAGAACAGGTCTCCTTCTCCAAACACAAAGGTTTACATGACCTTTTGCTTTGCAGCCTTAACTAAAGGTCTCTAAAGGTCCTTTCCAACCCAAACTATTCTATGATTCTATTCTGACTCTTTTTTTTAACCTCATCTCACCCCTTCCCTTACAGCAGCGCAGAGGGCTGCCCAGTCCCGGCTGTGCCAAAAAAATTCCTTTGTGATTTCTTCATGTCTCACACTTTGAGTGTGTCTTGGGTTGACATCGGAGTCATTTTAATAAGGGAACAGCAGTGGCAAGTTTTGGAAACCGATCAAGGACTGGAGATAAACCACAAAGTGACCCATTCACAGGCAAGATATGTAACAAAGGGTTGGTCTATAGGCATTAGTGGCAAGAATCCAGTATGTAAAAATCCAATCAATTTGTTTCCTCATTAAAAGCTTTCATGAAGAAAATGATTTAACACAAACATTCAAGCTACTGACACAGATTAATTAGAAAACAACAACAGAATTCTGATTAAGGGCATAATATTTATTTGACTTGTTTGCTTTGGACACACAAAAAAAAAAAAGAATGTGTACAGACAGAAGAAACTTTCCGGGGAGAATGGTCCCAGTGATAAATAACAGCTGTATTATATTGGAAAGAGCCACACCACTGTGCTTTGTAACAAGAAAGGGCTGCAAATTTCTCTGGGCCTTTGGATGCTTTTGGCAGTGGTCCCCCATTTTCACGACAAGCTCTTTCCTATCCATCCTATGGCAGCTCCACCTTATCTCTCAAGCCCAGAGAAGTGACACCAACTGCCCGAGGTCAGGGGAACCGTAACAGCAGCTCCATCCTTTTGTTTCTGATCAGCATTAATGGTTACTCAACATTTGCTTTGAGAATTCAAACATTATTCAACATTCGATTTGAGAAACCTCTCCTCCCCTGGCTCAGCCTCTGCTCTGCGAGAGGTACCTGCGTTTCCCCGACCCCCCAAGTCCAGCATCCCTGAGAGTTGAAATACTTTTGTCTCCAGAACAGACAATGACCGCGAGACAAGGACAGCAAAATCACTTCTTGTTTTGTGAACTTTTGTCTCTTGTGCTTGAGAGACTGTCCTAATCTCCCCTGAACATGTTTTAGTGATAACATTTACTGCACTAGGACCAAAATGATTTTCTGTCACTTCTAATTCCAGTTCAATAAAAGTATAAGAGCTTTGTTTCTAACCTCTGTCATTTTTAATACAGTAAAATGGTTTAAAAAAAAATGTAAAATTGAGTTCCATTTCCTACTGGACCAGCAAGCCCATGTTAGCTTCACTCTGATCAAATTTAAGAGGGGGGGGGGGGAATACCAAAAAGATGCTTTGCTTTTGCTTCTTTTTTTTAAGCATAAGGAAACAGTCAAAAATTCTAATCTCATCAGATCAGGATGTGTCTTTAATCTCATGCTTTGATCATTTTCACTCTGGAAAGGCTTAAGCAGAGAATGAAAGTTAGTTTAAAATCTAATCGGGAGCGGGAGGAAGATGGTCTTGTTCTTATGGAAGATGAAAGAGTAATGATCTAATTCCTTCATCTGCCACTGACTGCATGAAAGTCTTGAATAAATTACTTATCTTGAGAGCTTAAAAGACACCCACATACGATGCCACACATTATTTTCACACAGTATTTTCAGATTTCTTTCTTTCCCCCTGATGTTTTGTACATGTCTAAGAGGGTGGGGGAAGGACAACTTTCAGCATCTGTGTTTTCCCCCACACCTTCCTGCAGGTAACTTCAGCCTTAATTCATCAGTCAGTTATATTTTCACAATTTTCAGAGGTGGCCAGAATTTTTTTATTTTTATTTTGTTCCTGAATTACCCAAGGAATGCAATTATTTGAGCAAAACACCCATTTTTTGCTGCAACAACCTAGGTAGTAAATAGGGCTAGTTCAAAAATAACAGTAGCCCTAAGTCATGTGCATGCTTGTACGCTCAAAATAAAGCATGTTTCTGTGCAGCAGGGGAGGAGGAACTCAGCTAGCAGAAGCAGGGTAGTCATCTTGGGCCACTCTCCAAAGTACAGAGCTTGAGGCCAATTCTGATTTTTGTTCCCAATTAAGACAGTACTAACTGACAAGCGCGTTATGCCCTTAACACGCCCGACCTGTGCGTAACAGGCAGTTACACAACATTTCATTCTTCAGCTTTGTAGGAGGTTTACCCTGAAAAATACAGTCCAATGATTTCTCCCAGCAAATAATTTAAAAAAAAAAAAAATTGTAATTGCTCCATCAAAATCCCACCTTGAGCCAGACAGCATGAGTTAGAAACTGGAGGCCTCATCTTTATTCAGCTGCATCTTTATTTTGGAGATTAATTGCCTTGGGATCAGTTTGACATTTTCATCTTTAATAAACAGTTTTTAGGTCTCCCAAACACCAAGAGTAAAAGCTTCTCATTCATTTTCTTAACCAGAAGATTTGGGAATAGGTGATATATTTGGTCGCCTCTTTTAAGCACTTGCTTAAAAAAGCACCTGACCACTGGCTGCGGATGGAATCCCCAAGAAGAGAACCAGTTAAGGCAAAGCATAGCAGAGTTTTCAGACAAATAGGAAGGTCCAGTCTACATCAGACCTCAAGAAAGTGGAGGGAGATGGGGAAAACTCTCGTCAAATGATTAACTAGCTTCAGCCAAAAGTCCTCACAAAGGAATCTATGGAGAATTTTGATGCAAGACGTAAAGTGAGGAACTAACCCAGAAATATCTGATTTCCGTTACAAAGCCTGAGAACGAGTGTTGCACTGCCAATACTTTAACAAAAGACATCCTATAAGTATTTCCCCTGCATGGTTCAGCAACGAACCACCCACCCCTCTCACCTCATCGGTGCATATTTCGGGCTAGACAGGAAGAAGCCACAGATTTGTTCTGTTTGAAACACAAACTGTTTCTCATGATCGTATAGCCTTTGAGGTTACACACTCAACAAGCAAACATCAGAGGGGCTCGCTTTTCTGGAAATGTTTATGTTTTTTGCTCCTGAAAAACATGCAGATCCCAGTTCTAATTCATCAGCGTCCTAGTAGCAGTGTCTCCAACTGGACCCAATCAAAATTGCAACTCAACTGTGTAAATAGACCTCAGAGAGTGAATTACCATGAGAAAAAGTAGAAGAAAATGCTGTTCATAAAATGGTTTGAGTTGGCAGCGACCTTAAAGAGCACCTAGTTCCAACCCCCCTTGCCCCGGGCAAGGACACCTCCCACCAGACCAGCTTGCTCAAAGTCCCACCCAGCCTGGCCTTGAACACCTCCAGGGATGGGGCAGCCACAGCTTCTCGGGGCAACCTGGGCAACTCACCTCCTGCACAGTCAAGAATTTCTTCCTAATATCTAATCTAAATCTCCCCTCTTCCAGTTTAAGACCGTTCTCCCTCGTCCCATGGCTGCCCTCCCTGATCAGGAGTCCCTCCCCGGCTTTCCTGGAGCCCCTTTAGGCACTGGAAGGGACTCTGAGGTCTCCCCAGAGCCTTCTCTTCTCCAGGCTGAACACCCCCAACTCTCTCGGCCTGTCCTCAGAGGAGGGACTGTTGTCACTTTGGAAAAGGAAACTGAGTCACAGATCAAGCAGATTTGCCAGAAAAGTCTTCTTCCCAACAGGAACCCACTGTCCTTACAGTCTTGAGCCAGAACTAATGTTTCTCCATATCTGGTCTGTAAGGACCAGAGCCTTCTGCTGCCTCCCACAGAGCCAGGACTTGGACTTCCAAGGGGAAAGATGCTTCCAGGACACACCAGGACCTTGATCACAGATCTTACCCTTGTTTGTTTGTAACAGAAACAAGATTGGAAGCAACCCCAAGAGCATCAGTTAGGCACTTGTGAGGTTTGAAAGTTCTCAAAGTCCTACCCTTCCTAGCTGTGCTGGATGATGGAATCACCTTCAAGAGAGTAGAATTTGCTTTTCATAGCTTTTACTCAAAAGCAGTCACCTGAGGACAGTGATGCTGGCAGGCCTGACCAAGCAGGACACCATTCCTTGCAGATGCAGAACTACTGGCAAAGAAGTTCCTTCAGCACTCCTATCATCCCAGCAGCAGCGTTTAAACCAAAGAAAACCATGAACATCCCTTTTTGTTCCAAAAGGAAGGGCAGATTAAGCCCTGGAATATGCAAGAATGAAATTTCCCCCCAGGTCAGTATTGTTCCTGCCACACTAGGTCTAGATTTACCCTTTGCTACGAGCGGAGGAGTCATGTTTTCTTGGAGTATCAAGATAATTTGGTTTTATTCCTACATTTCCAACCTCTACACAAAACTCAAGCAGTAGATC
>VZSZ01005137.1:12805-78040 GCA_013398815.1 Ibidorhyncha struthersii | reverse complement strand
TCAATGCACAGAAATCCAGTAAAATACACTATTAACACACCCAATCCTCCCATCCACAACTTGAGTTGGCTGACCAGCATCCACTGCTTCCAGCAAATCCCAGAGCTGAAGGAGTCAAACCAGATCCATTTGGGGCTAGAAGCAAAAATTGCTGTCTGAAATCTTACGGTCTGTATTACGCAGGGGGTCAGACTTGATGGTTATAATGGTCTCTTTGCAGCTCTAAAGTCTACAAAAGTCTAAACCCCACTTTCCTCTCAGACTCGATTTCAGCAGGAACCATAAAATAAAGTCAGGTTTCAATCAAATTTCCTGTATTTTCCCATCCAATTAAGAACACTAATATCACCACAGATGTTATTAAATTAGATATTTCAAGATAGTCTAATTTGTTTGGTGCACAGTATTTGCTGGGTTTTTAATGTTTGCAAAAAAAATATTTCAAAAAAAAAATCAATGCAGTACAAGATTTCAAGCAGGAAAAAAAAAAAAGATGAAAATGGGATTGGGGAGCTCACCATTAGCAAAGTCGGTTACAAACCACTTCAAATGCATTTCTCGGTTAAATGTTACAGAAGCGGCAGCAGCTATGCAAAGACTCTGGTTACACAATTTCAATCATTTACAGTCCTCAGGTTTCAGATTAACAATGCATTCACAAGGAAATGGATGGGGGAAACAGGGGTAATTTTATCAGCTGGAATGGAAAATGATGCAAATTACTGAAAGGAGTCTAACCCAGAAGGCACCAAACTGCATTACTGGCAGAGTGAATGGCCACAATCACCCCAGGTATAAAAGCAGGTAGAATATGATAACAGCTGAATTGAATTTGTGCCCCTGCCACGCCGTAGCTTAACACAGGAGAATTCCTTCCTCAGCACTCCCCAAAAGGAGGAAGGGGGAAAAAAAATCCCCTACTGAGATTACAGAATAAATTGGGAACATCCAAACAGAAACTTTACCAGACTTTAAAAAGAAATAATCACCACGGTCAGTATTAAACTTGACTGTTGAAAACTAAAGGAATGCCTGTGCTCACACACAGCCAGGCACAGATGTACTGGTGCAGGGTGGTGAGAGGCTTTAGATCTCCATTAACACCAGCTGGTGCAGCGCACACTCACATGTCCCCAGACCAGTGCTCCCCCCACACCGGGGAAGGACCACATCTCCCCTACACGAAGAGGGGAAAAAAAACCCAACAACTTGTGGAGCTCATATTTAGGCTAGAAAATGCAAATCCAAAAGCTGCTAAGTACTTCTGAAGTGCCAGGGACTTGCTTTTATTTTTTTTTGCAGAACAAATCTGTATTTAATGGCCAAAGTAAGTGTGAATGAAATCCTGCTCAGCAAGATCATTTCCTTGCTGAGCAAATAAATTTCAGCTCTCTGAGGAACGTGAAGGAGGAGAACAGCACTTTGCCTAATTAAGGACAATGTGGTGGGGCTATAGTCCAGCCCCAGCGTTAATGTGCTGAGCTCAATTATCTGCCCATCAGGTCACATTCCTAAATTCCTTTTTATCTTGGTATCACACGTTATTCAGCATAATGAGTTTAATATTGGTAGGAATTACAGGCAGTGCATTTACACTAATGAAGCAAAATTACCCTGAAATTGCATTTTCTTTCATTTCAATCTTAAAACTTTAAAATAAGGTTGAAAATTGAAGCAATAAGTGTAGTTAATACAGTTAGAAGTTTATTAAAACAGGCCAAACAGACTGTTTTAGACAGAATTTTGGATATATTTCCATTAGTGAATGTTTTACAATCCTACTCTAATATCTTGCCACAGAAAGGATCAAGTTCAGCCTGATAATTAGGTGAAGTTTCTCTGGGGTTGAAGTAGCTACAGATCAGCTACACCTGTAAACTAGTAAAACTCATGGTTTCTGGCAGTTGGCATGAACCACAAGCTACAACGCCTTGCCGAGATTTGTAGCACAGCCTCAAGGCGGCCTGAATTGGAGGCAGCCGCTGTGTTGTCTTCACCCTCATGCTTCCATCTGGGGTCAAACCGTCCTCTTTCAGCTCCAGCAGCAAGCGCAGGTTTTCTTATTCACAGAATGGTCAGGGTTGGAAGGCACCTCTGGAGAACATCTGCCAGAGCAGGGTCACCATTGAGGGTAACGCTGTCGGGGCCAGATGTGGCAAAGCACCCAGCAGAAACTAGGTGAGGGCGTTACCTAAGTTTGCAAACTAAAACCTAAGTTTGCTCCCCAAAACCAACTGTTTCTGCAGCTCATATTGGAACAGAGTATGGAAAGCCACACCCAGGAACCGGCAGCGTCCGGGATCCCTCTCTATTCTTCACCTCTGCCCCGAGGGCAAGCGATTCCCAAGCTCAGAGGCTGTATTTATCTTTCGGAACCTCAATGTTACAAACAAGGCTCACAGTGGCAAAGCCCAGGCTCTGGCTGAAAAGGCAGGACAGCTATGGCGTTTCACGACAGAATTCAACATTTAAACCTCATCCCAGACTTAAGTTAGAGACCAAAATCACTCAGCCAGGCAGGGAGCGCACATCTGCATCACAGGCTAGGAAGCCACACATGCTGCCAGCCACAGCACTCTTGCATTTGTGACACTGCCCACAGGTACCAGCATGGCAGCACAGCGGCTGCGGAGGTCCTGGAAAGACCTTGGCTCCTGCAAGCACTCCTTAGCAGGCCAGGACGTCACCTGGAGATGTCTGATACACAAGAAGTTTCATTGCAGAGTTAAAAGACCACATGCAGGCTTTTCCTCACTGATAGCACAGTAGCAGTGTTGGGAACATTGCCATAAACTTTAAGGAGAATTAGACAAGAGGCAGTAAAACGAGTTTTGGGGGCTTGTTATCCAGAGGCAAAGAGCCTGGTCCAGGCTGAAACTCCTGCTGCTGGTAGGAATGTCAAAAAATCATCCTGTGTATTAGTTATGAGTAGCAGGATTGGGCCTCAGGTTCACGCCGGTGTTTTGGTCACAGTGGAGCAAATTAAAGGTAGAGTTTCAGTGTCTATTTTGGATTTCCTAGTGGGTGTACGCGAGAAACTCAACATTAATTAAGCCCCTTTCTCTTCATTTCTGCTTTGATATACAACGGGTCTGCCTTGCTCTCCTTTTAGCACTATTACATTTCGCCTCAGGGAAAAAAAAAATACTAAGAATTTGTTTCCATCAGAGCAAGCTTGCCTTCCAACAGGGAGTTTAAATGTCTAGCTGACTCCAAGGAGGTGGAAGAACTATTTATCTCCATATTTTTAAATAAATCCCATTCTCCCCACCTCACCCCCTGCCATTGTAACTGCTCTAGAAATGTCGAAATGCTGAGGTGAGGTCATTTAACAGCAAGAAGACTTTTTTTTTGTTACTGCTCTTGCCAAAGGACAAGAATGGGCTTGTGTTCCTGAGCGGAGTCATGTAACGGATTCATCCCAGGTGTCGGACATCTGCTGCTAGCTCTGCAGCCGGCTTTGTTAGGACACAAGAAACAGCAGCCACTTTCCCAAGGAACAACTTGAAACAAACCCTCGGCACCAACGGACCTAAAACTGACAATCTTTGGGGCTTCTGGAAGACAAGCGAAACTGCCTCAGCACCACATCCTCCACCTACCCTCCCCCAAAGCAAAGCTCCTTTTTAAGCTGGTTTTATCCATTGCAAACACTTTCTTTTTCTGTTCAGGACTAGAGCAGAGTCCTCAGCCTACGGTCAGGACACAGGTAATCGGTAACATGCTGCAAGATCCTCATCCCTCACACAGATGCTTCCTGGGGACCAAACCTCCAGTTGTGTTCTGTGGCTTGTTTTCCTCCATGCCATGCAAAGCAATCAGGCAAAGCAATTCAAAATGAAATTATCAACAAAACCAAAGTGATGATTAGGAAAAAAATTGCCAGGCCAGGATTTACATTTACAATATTAGAAAGTGGAACAGGATCTGAGTTAGTAGGGAGGAAAAAAAAAAAAAAAAGACCAGAAAGAAAAGAGAGAACTGTTTCAACACAACAGTGCACTTTAAATAACCAAATGAATTCTGAAAGTAAAACGGTACAGGGACTCATAACTCAGCCGTACGGTGACAGCCTCCCCGCAGCCACTGCCTCCGACACGGCTTCTCAAGCAAAAATACCCCAGACTGCCTTGGAAAAAATTATAACCTGCAAACACAATCCTCTCCCTACCTACCGCACTTCTTGCGGTGAGACAGGAACAATATATCCTCACAGGTAGCACATGGAGACATAAAGCCCAACCACTTGTTCACATTATAGTCATCAGCAAACCTCCTGGTGGGGGAATGTTATGAGGCCATGGGGAGAGCAGCGATATAAAGACCTGATGGCCAAGTTACAGGAACAGTTATTGAGACTGGCTCAGGATAATCACACTAGATGGAAGCTCTTCCCTTCCAGAGACACGTGTGTCTCTCCCCAGTTGTTGAGCAGTTTACTTATGTCCATTATGAACCCAAATAATGAAACCCTACACGCCGTGTTGTGTTTGGCCCCGTGGAGGCAGAAGGCGGCGAGCGGGGCTGCTCAGGGGAGGCAGGCACTTCCTGAAGACGACGGCTGATGATTTCCTGAACACCGGCCGCAGCAGCCACAGGAAGCTCCCCGAAGAGACAAACCCGCGCCTCATCCCCCAAGAGCAAGACCTGCTTAGATCCTTTCAAATAAAAAGATAGAGTCATCGTTACAGTAATCTCCCACCACAAATCATTGCGTTAATGGCTCAGGTCAGAACAAGGACATCTGTATACTCTGTTCTTCTCACCCTTTCAAATGCCACCAAGCAATAAAACACAAGTAGGAAACCAGCAGTACCCTGTAGTCTTTCTGGAGGGGAAAGTGAGACCCTTGAGCAATTACCTGCAATTTATTTCAATAAGCAACAGGACTGAGGCCCACAGCTGAACCTGAGCACCCAGGAGGGTTTGCATACCACCTCTCCTCCTGATGCAAAGGCTGCATCACCAAACCTCTTGTCCCCCCCCCCCTTTTTTTTTTTTTTGGAGATGACTTTGTTCCAAAAGCTTTATCCCAAATTGTATTCTTAGGCTGAGAAATAGCTAAGAGCCAAGGTTGAATTCTGCATCACAGCAACAGTGTTTGCCCCAGGACCCTAAAGGCTGCTCCTTCTTGAGCAGGACATGGGCCTGTTGGAGCGGGGCCAGAGGAGGCCATGAAGATGATCAGAGGGTTGGAGCACCTCTGCTAAGAAGACAGGCTGAGAGAGTTAGGGTTGGTCAGCCTGGAGAAGAGAAGGCTCCAGGGAGACCTTAGAGTGACCTTCTAGTACTTACAGGGGGCCTACAAGAAAGCTGGAGAGGGACTTTTTACAAGGGCATGTAATGATAGGGCAAGGGATAACGGCTTCAAACTGGAAAATGAGAGATTTAGATTAGATATTAGGAAGAAATTTTTCACTCTGAGGGTGGTGAGGCACTGGAACAGGTTGCCCAGAGAAGCTGTGGCTGCCATTCTACAATTCGGAGTCACCAAAACCACACACAACCTCTGGGAAGCCAGAAGTCCACGGGATGATGGTCATAGCAGCATCTTTCCTTGCTGCTCAAGCACCCTTCACAACTCTAACAGCACACGAAGACAGACCACTTAATTCAGGAAGCAAGAACAACCCAGTACTTCCAAGTTTGCCGAGTGCCTCACACATTTATCAAGTTCCACGCTATTTTTAATTCATTAAAAACAGACCTAGAGTTGCATTATATGAAGATAAAGGGTTGTCACTTTTAAATTTGCATGCTCGCGGGACAGTTGAAAAAAGGCTTGACTTGATGCCTGAATACTTCAGGTTCAGAATTCTGCTTACTTAACTCTTTCCATCCAAGCTCAATACCTGCCAATGAGTGGGAATTTTTCAGAGAAACCACACAAATCTGTTACAAACATGCAGTCAGCCCCATTCCTCTGCAGTATTACAGGACCCTGCTTCACACACACCCCCCATTCTTCCATTAGATATGCTACGGCCCTGTTTTCCAAAAGGCTTCCATCTTCTGCATTCAGCTTGTTTCAATTATTCAGGGCAACCCAGGCTGATAATTACACAGTCCTGTGTTGCTGAGTAAAACTGATGCTTAATTAGCCAGCAGGAAAGATCGATTAAGATACAGCAGGGCATCTTGCAAAGTTCTTCAGTGGGACTGCAGGGAATAGAGTCTGGCTGTGCCCTTCCGAAGGATAAAATTCTCCATTTCTCAGGGACTCGACAGCAGTTTTATTTAAACTGGATGCTTAGATCAGTCAGCCACCCCGAGTTTTATTGTCAGGTCTTAACTTCAAGTGACACAACCCATATCTTATAACTAGAGCTCTTATAACAGCAAGCTCTGGATCACATATCTAGCCAAAAATATAATGCAGCTGAGGCTGAGAGTTTTATTTAAGCCTCCAGCAACTTGTTTTCTGTTTATGTTCCTTGATTTTCCCCTAGCACAATAGAACAACCTTTGTTTACTTGACTCACTTATCCAAATGATGCGGCTCATGTTCTCATGTAGGGCTTGAACAGTCCCAAGGACATGGGATTTTGGAATCCAGCTGGGACCTGCATCTGAACTCAAGAAGCCGTCTTCATTGCCTTTTGCTGTATCAAAGTCCAGGCAGTGCATGTTTGAGTTCAGGAGCCACTCGTGAAACAGATCCTTTCAGCAGCATCGGTCTTTGCTCACTGTATTGATTTACCCACATGCCCAAGTATCAAAGTGATGGATTTTTTTTTTTTTCCACAAAATCCTCTCTAGCACAAGGGAGAAGGAAGAACAGGACAGGATCAGAGACCCATATGCAAACAGCTGTACAGACACAGTCCAAGACATATTTCTTTACCTTGAAACTCAGACTGAACTCCAAACATGGATTATGACAACGTTGCAGACAACCATATAACTGGTTAAACAGGAAAGTGTACAGACAAGTGTGCAGTGCACTCTCGTGTTGAACATCAGCCCTGAACATCCATTAACTTTCCAAGCATGGTCCAGCTAGACAGTGCATGGTACCCCAAGGCACGAGACTATTCTGAAGCACTTTCATTAGTAAGTAATGCAGGCATCACAAACCTCGCTTTGACTTGCTGGAAGCCAAACAGAATTGCATCCCTCTGCTCCCTTGCTTTAGCACTCAAGTTTTCATTCTGCAGTCCATCTGCCAGGTAAAATTCAGCATCTGGGAAAGAGAGAATTACAGGTTAAAACTAACCTGTTCTTGGCTAAGACACCCAAACCTGGCTGTGCATTGGGAAGCCCTCGAAGCACCCTACCAAACAGCCTCATCTAGAGACAGACTTTGAAGAAGTTAAAACATTGACCTGATTGCGGATAGAAGATCTAAATATCGCATGCGATTACAAAGCTTCTCTCTAATTGCAATAGTATAAGGCAAATAAGCAACTGCAAAGAAGCCACCATGAAGAAGAATGAGGAAGGTGAAACGGGGGTAAGTCTATTGGACTAAAGAGCAACTCCACCTGCCTCTTTGCTGCCCTAAACCCTAAAAAACTGCTGCTCTGAAAGTCTTTTGGCATTAAGTAAGGACACAGAAGGAGAGCTTATCCCGTTCAGAGGAGGATCCAAAGCACTTTGAAAACCCCAGTGCGAGAGATCCACTGACAATTCAAGGAAACCCTAACCTGTGGTTTTCACCAGGATGATCTTCATGAAGGACAAGCACCAAACAACAGGTTGGTTGTGCATCAGCCTACGTGCACTTGTATCACCACGTGGGTTCTCCCACAAGGTTATTGCTGAAATACTACACCCTGTGCTTGCTCAACAGAGACAGCTAAACAAAAGTAAATATGGTATTCTCTCACCTGGAAGCCACATCTACATGCAGAAATTTAACCTGAACTGGAAGATAAAAGGATTAAGTGTCTTCTATTTGCATAAATATTTATGTTCTTTACAGAAACCTCAAAAAAAGAGTCTCAGAAAACAAAGCCCTTCCAATCACACCTGCTCTGTATACGAGAATATCACCCTTGTACTTCAGCAGCATTACTGCTAGTTTCCCCTAGCAGAGAAGAGATTGGCTTCAAAGCTATGGTGGTGTGCATCCACAGGCCTCTCCAACCTTTAACTCACACCCCATGCTGTGACACTAATGTCAGTTTAATATCCCGCTTGCAAGAATTTCAAGCTCCTTATGCTTCAGCTGCCGGTACAACAGCCAGCACTGTTTAGCACACCCCGGGAATCCGCACAGCTCCTTAAAAACAGCTCCTCCACCTGCAAGCACATCTCAAGATCAAAATGCCACAACAGAAATTAATACTTTTTTCTGCTGAAGTCATGAGCCCTCATTTCTTGTTGCCTGCTCACGACACACTCAAGAAAGGCTTAGAGTTTGGGACACACACACAACACAAAAAGTTCTTTAAAGCAAAGAGCATAGGGAAGGACATGAGGACATGGAGGGGAGCAAGGCTGATGCTTGGGCATCCCCCAGAAACAGGGCCTGCTTTCTACCTCCTCTTCAATGACAGAGGGGCTGCACCAGGGAGACCCTACACTGCCCACAGCAGCCTGGGAAGGAGGAATGAATCCAGATCCACTTGTCTCCATAATAGTCCAGTTCTCCTTTCTGGATTTATTCAGCTGAAAGTAGCAGTTTTCATGGGAGCACTCCTTAATAAGTGTATTTCAGCCAAACTAAGACTCCTCCAGGTCCTCATTAGCTCCTTCCTCTGTCTCCTTTCCTTTCCTCCTACCAGGAGGGCTCCTGACACACAAGAACCTGGTCAGACCCAGCTGTGCTTTGTACCTCCAGCCACCACTTCACAGCTGAGACACCAAGCTAAAGCCCGAGGACAGCACTGGGACAGCTGAGCATCCTAACACAACCCCTCCGACGTGGGGGTGCGAAGCTGCCACAGCTCAGCAGACAGGACAGTAACCGTAACTCACAGCATCACTCTCAAACCCACACCTACATCCAGCAGCAGTTTCGGGAGCTCTAGGAGCACAGAGGTGTCGGGCCAAAATGCCTATTAATATCAGTTCACTGCTAGTAATTTCGCCCTAGGTGGCCTGCCTGGGGTAACACAGAGGTTTTGCCAGTGCAGCTGAGTGAAGCTTTTTAAATCCCAGGCCAATCCTGTAATCCTTAAACTAAGTTTCATTTTGAGTACATCTCTACGCCGTTTTAATTGTACATCTAAGATACAGTACCAGCTTACTACAAGCCTAACAACGCTGAGGCTTACACCACTTACAAATTACACAGAAAGTACCCAAGTACATATATCTAAGCACAAAGGATATATCTTGCTCTGAGGAGCTTACTGCTTAAGAACAGATGAGGCTAAGGGGACAATTTATTATATACAAACCAGCATAAAAACAGCACAGTAGAAATGGGTCAGCAAGAGAAACCACGCACAGGCTGTATTTCCACAGTGAAAGGAGCGGCAAGAAAAACAAACTGCTCCCAGAACTTGTGCAAATATCAGCTGGATCCCTCCATCATTTTTCGGCGCAGATTAGCTCCATGAGTACGCGATTAGCTCTAATACGGTATTTACTTACTGGGATGTCAGCACAGATCAGCTGCTGGATAAGTTATAGTAGAACTAGGGTCACTTCTGCAAACCAGGCAGAGCCCCTTTCAGAGCCAACCACTATGTTTATAGCACCAGGAAATGAAAAAGAAAGCCTAACCATAAACTCTCAAAGTGGATCAGGAAGAGCAATATGTAAGCAGCTCTAGAGTAAATCACCCTAATGTTAGTTTTACTGCTTGTCGGTAACATTATATTCTTGATGTTTATAGATTGCTCTCCACGATCCACTCTGAAAGTTTACAGGACTCTCCTTTTCATTTCCTGCAGCTAAAAAGGTAAGAGGGGGAAAAAAATAGTTGAGATTTCATCAAGTGTTTCAGGGGAGTTTCTAGAGGCAATTGCAGTTATCCACTTTAATCCTGCAGGAGATGCACAGCACCATAAGAATTATGTCACAACCACTGAAGCCCAAGTAGTAAATAACCTTTTAATGGCAGCACTAAATTCTAGGAGTTAATCAGCACTCAATGAGCAGAGCTGAAAGGTATTAAGGTGCCACGTGTATTCTCTCCATGCACATATTCACTTTTTTTTTCCTCTTTTCTACTCCTGTGCCATCCGAAGGTCACCGACAGAAGTCCCACACGCCATGCGCAGCAGAACAAGCCCCACAGAATCACCACGGTTTAGCTATGCAAGACAATGCCAAGCCAACTAGTCTGCTCCAACACTTATTTGATGCTTCACACAATCCCTCCTGCAGTTTATCACCCCAGCTGGCTGGGAGAAATTAGCTTTAGAAAAAAAGGTTTAGGACACCTATCAACAGAGCACAGATACCTTGAGCTTCCCTGAGACTGCATTAATATTTCCAGGATGTGTCCCAAGACAGCCAGGGATTTGGAAGGCTACTTGTATCATCCCCTGTCCCACTTGTCAAAATAAAAGCCATGAACTATTGCACACAGGATTTCTCGACTTTTCTGCGAGCTCAAGAAAGGATGGTTTAATTGCGCAATAACATTTTTCAGATGAGCCTTACGGCTTTTGCAGGGCTGAGTCAGAGAAAACCTTGAGAATTGAAGCGATCTTCATCCATCCTCCTGCAAAGGGCCAAATGGGATGTTCTCCCCTTCTCCACGGACAATGGGGGAACTGAGAACAGCTTCCCAAATTTTCAGGTTCCAAGTCTCAACCCACAATTCCCCGATATTTAAATTCCAGAGCCACTCATGATGCTACATCAGTGCTGACTGTGACTTATTAGCCTTCACAAAACAGAGCATTTTATTGTTTATTTTTAAAACAGCACCGAGGCTGCTTGCCTTGCAATTAGCTGCTAACAGCTTTGTTAGGCTGTGCAGGTGCAGTCGCAGCCTCCCACGGCACCACCTGCTCCGTCCCTCCTGTTGCCCAAACTCCAGCAAGAAAATGGGTTTCCAGCCCTCCCACCTGAACTGCAGAGGATCGAGCGAGGCAGGTGAAGGGAAGGAAGATCCTCAGACTGCCTTTGCTTCTCCAAACCAAAGCAGAAGCCCTGGGTTTGTCTGAGATACATCACTTTTTTTTTTTTTTGAACCACCCTTTCAGCCTTCAGAAGAAATTCGTGCTAAACAATCATGAAATACCCTTAAGCAAAAGTAGTTTTAAAAGGGACACGACTGAGCCAAAAGTGAAACTGCCATGAGCTGACAACACCGAGTTAATGAAACTTGGATTGCTTGTTTGCAAGGTGGAACTACAAGCAATATAACTGCAACCACATCTACTCATAAACAGAAAATAACAAGCATTTGTAAGTGTTGCACGATTGCAATGTGGAGAGAATAGGCGTATTGTGTCGGCTTTCAACCACTGCAACCTCAGAGATGTCTTATGTGATAATAACACAACCGTTACCAGCAAACCATCGACTTCAGTGCATGACTCAATGGGGCTGCGCTACTGACCAAACTTTAATATAAGGAAGCAGAGGTTGTTGCCTGTACATCAGTACATGCTTCCTCCTCTATCTGTGATTTTTATTCTAAATGTAAGAATTCTTATGGTAATGCAGTTTGCAAACACCGTAATAGCTTAAGCTCCTTCATTTCCAGCCTGCGTAGTTAGAAACCTCCTCAGCCACTGGAAGGCCTCAAGACCATATAGATTGTTAAGACGCAGCAAGTTTGATACAGAGGTATGTGACATGCAATTAATCTCCATTCATAGCCTGCTATACTTGTCAGCAAACAAAGGCTGTGCTTTAGAAGGAGATCTGAAGCCTTCAATTAAAAACAGTCAGCTAACAAGAAAATAATCTAAGTTAAAGGAAGGTGGCAGGTGCAGAAATGAGTTGTTTACAAAAGTGTCAGCACTGAACAATAAAGTGCCGCACATCAAAAATGTGAAAGGGTGAACTTCACTGAAGCCCCCGTGATTAAAAAACAGAGGAGAAAATTTACACCTACATCTGGGGGAAGACACAAAGCATTTGGAAGTGAGCTTTGACGGGCTTGGAGGCTGCACACTCCATCTCTCAGACTGACGGATCCCAGGACTGGAAGTTCTCCCGCATCTCGGAGGGGATGGAGTGAGTGCTCGATGCCACCAGGAGCCACCGCAGCAGGAAACAAAAGGTCACCAAGCCTTGTGGCAGCCGGGGCCAGCCCCGAACACAAGATGCTAGCAGCTTCTTCCTCCCGACATCTGCAACAGCAGGATGTGTCGGTAACACCCGCACGTGGTGTTCAGCGCTGGGCTGACACGGCTTCTCCAGCCTGCAACGCTGCTGGCGGGGTTTTATTTATGGGCAGGTTGCGATGTGGTCACCTCTGCACAGCATTTCTCTCACCGAACCCTCGCTTACCACACCATGGGCTCAGCAACGGTTGCAGAGGTCCGTACAGAAGTTGTTGGTGTTTGTGAAGCATCTTTTAATAGAAGAGTTCAGCACGGTTTCTGCTTGGCTGACCCACCACTTCAATGACTAGAGGTGCTGCGGTTCAAGTTTGTGAAGAAATCCACAAAAAGCAACAGCAGAAGCTCCCACCTGCCATCTTACACACAGAAGTCAATGCTGTCAGCCCTCAGCACAGCTCATTCCCTCAGAAGCTGAGACCTCAGGAGGTCACATTCGTATTATCAAGGAGAAGTGGGGGTTGAAGACAGCACTGCTCTCAGCTGTACCCCCGTTTTCAATGGGGTTGAAGCTTTCCTGAGGATGCACCCCCACCGAGCGAGCTTGCTCATCGCATCCCCGGTGTGACAAACAACACTTGCATGACATCCAAAGCCAGGAGACACCACTACCACAGCCACAACAAAAGCCTGCTGAGAGGGCTCCCTGCAGCACACAAGCTTCTTTTCCCTTTTGTACCTGCTCCCTTGTCTCACCCTAGTGATGCTAACCTCATTTCCTTAACCGAAAGCACTCAGTGGGGACATGTTTTGACTATGCCAGAAGACACCCCTCAATCTCACGTACACTCCCTTCCCCTTACACAGGCTCTGGGACTACCAGAGGGCTTCCCCACCCCTAACACAGGCACGGACCCACTTGCCAGCTCCTGAGCAACACGAGAACAGCCCTAAAAACACCAAGACAGGCAGCCACATCCTCTAAACTCTCACTAGGGTTAGAGACAAGGAGGGCATACATAGCCCGAGGACCCCAAAACCATCAGCCTTAGAAAAGAAGCAGCTCCCACAGTCCTTCCACTCCCCTCTCTGGCTCAGCACAGTGAGGTACAAAAAGATTTTCAGCTTCTTCCCCTGCAACCGCAGCAGATTTCCCCCATTAAGCAGAAGGGGAGCAAGGAGGAACTCTTGGTTACCTTCCAGGAGTCTCTGAATCTCCTCTGGGATCATGATACCCGCCACCTCCTTTCCACAGGAGCCAAACCTGCAGCTACTGCTCCTGTCCCTCAGAGGCAGGGACCCAGCGAGGAAGGAAGCAGAGAGGGCGGGGACACCCAAAAAAAAGGTAGGAGGAACCACTGGGCTCCACTCAGATGCCTTCTCCTGGTACAGCCCCGGCCAGCTCAACCTACCTCCTCACAGGCAGCCAGGATGCCCAGGTCCCCTGGCCACCGGGCACCTTCAGCTCCGGAGAACCAGGGCTCCAGCCAACGAGCTGCAGAAACGCCCGACCCCAGCAACAGCACAGCTGAACCTGCACTCCTGCATTAGCATTTTAATCTGATGGCACTTAGGTGTGCATCTCCCTCATTATCACACAATTCAGCACACCTGCTGGCAGAGCAGAGCCACCAGCTCTGCGAGGCCCCGTGGCCATCGATTTAACCTCCTGTGCCTGTTCCCAGCACAACAGGAGTCAAGGATTGGAGCTGTTCCAGGCAAAGGCGGGCTCCCTCCTCTAATGCACAGGGGAAGAGAGTGGTACTTGGCTGTTCTGCAATAAAACTTCCTCTCTTCCTGCATAGGAAGGGGGTTAGATTGTAATAGCCATTCATATTTCTATGTCTTGCCCAGAGAAATAGCAGGGTTGCGCACTTTAACTTGCTTTATGACAGGCAATAAATGCAAACTGCACTCTACAAAACAAAAATGGCATTGCATTAGATTAACCCACAGCCCTGCGTCTGCACCTCTCCTGTATAAATGAATTAGCACAAGCTGACTATGAGGATACCACTATTATTTTTCATTCTTGCATTCCCAAATTTTAGGCTCTATATTGACAAATCCAAAGACAGTCTTTTTTATCGGAAGCTCATCAATGATTCCAAAGACCAGTTAAAGATTTCCCATAGGTTAAATGTACGGGATCCAGTCCTTACTTTGCAATAGTCTGGTATCAAACAAATATTTATTATCATAGCACCTAGAAAAGGTTATTGTAAACATGCTTGCCACTTTTGCTTTTCTAGTATTTTATACCTGGCTTATGATCTTTAATTATATTTTCCCAACATAGCAAATGTTAGAGATGGCAAAAAAAAATGCAATCCATCTGTGTTGGACACAAATACAAAACCACAGAGCTTCATGGAAGTCAGTGCTTGCTGCTTTCAGGGGGTCACAACACAAGCTCCTGAGAATGGAGAGCCAGGGTTGGGTACTCAGGTGTATGAGAATGGGATGAGGCAGAGCCATTCTGAATTCTCCAAGGAGGCCCCCTAAAACTCCTTTCTCACTGCTTTGCTGTCCAAGCCAGCCTGCCACATTAGTTATCGCAAGCTGGCAAAGCAAAATCTGTAGGGGAAAAGAAAAAAAAGAAGTGTGCATGGGGCTCGCAGCCTGCAAAGATACACAAACACTTCAGTGCAGTCCCACTGGCTTCAGAGGGACAGTGCCATGTCATGAGGCTGAGCGTATTTCCAAATAGTTGCAGAATCAGATCCTCTGGATACATCACCTGGATGGAGTAAAGGTTTAGCTGTTGCCCCTTGGACAAGGGAAACCTGGAGCAGATTCCAGATTTGCCCCAAGCTTCTTGCTTGGTTTGGTCAAGGCAATCTGCATGTTTCAGGCTTATCTCATCTATGTGATGCAAGAGCTGTACTGGCAAAGGCTCAGATATGGGAATGATGGAAATCTATGAGAGAGATGCTCCTCCGTGTGCTATCAGCTGCTAATATGCTTTGTGACCCACTTTCTGAGACTTGGGTGAAACAAGGGAAAAGACTTTGTTATGCTTTTAGTTGATCAGTACAAATCAGATAAAGACCAGGCATAAGATGAAGTGCAGTGCTTTGTGTTTTTTGGTTTTGGGTGAGTGCCCGCAATTCTAGTGCATTGTCTCACTGTAGACAGTGGAGTGAAAGGGGAACCCACCCTAGAGCAGCCGCAAAGTTCTTTTGGGACTTTTTAGTTGAAATATGCACTTCTATGCATGCAGACAACACCTCCATAACTCACATATAAATAACACTTGTCAAGAAGGGATGGCTTTAAAGGAGAAGTGATGATACTGTGACTATGAACAAGTTTAGTGCATGCAGCTGATTTGCTGGAGAAGTAATGTTGCTCCATTTTCTGTGTAGAGCCTCTCCGCGTGGTAATGCTGAAGTGGCAGCTGCCATTTGGGGTTTAGTCACCAAGAAGAGAAGACAGTGTGTTTTCTCTCCTGCTTAGGGAGGCTCAATTGCTCTCCAGATCTGGGAAAAGAAACACACCACCACTTCTGATTTGTCACTTGGCTGTGCTCTGCACGCACATGTAATTTCAGAACAACCTGGAGACAGACTTCACGTCTGACATTACCAATCCAGACCTTACAGGTTTCCTACTCTGAGTAAGTTCACTCCGTTCCTGTCCTTCCCCCTCTATCTTGTGCTCCGCTGCGTGGGCTCACCCACATCGACAGCACTGCTGCCGCGTGTTCTTGATTTTAGGACGACATGTACAAGAAATTGCTCTTCAGCGGATGCAGAGGTCTTAAAGCACAGGAAATGCTGCTGCAGTTCAGAGGGCCTCACACAGGAGATTGCCTTGCTAGAAAGAGTATACATCGCAGTAGCCTTCCCCATTACATCTCTAGTCAGGTAGGGTTTCATGAGTCAGGATTTAGAAAATTGAGTCTCCTATGGGAGCAAAACGTGAATCTCTGTTAGCTGCCTGTGGCTCCTGATACGTTTGGGTTGTTCTGATTGTATGAAAGAAATGGTAGTGCATGTAGGTGGATGTGTACGGTAGATGGATTTCTATACGTGTTCTCACCTGGAGGTGTTTAGGACTAAATATTTAAACACTTCTGTGTAGAAATCCTAGTCAGTTCATTACAGACTACAAATAAAAAGCAGCTGCTTGCTGAGACCGACTAACTTTAAAAATGAGTTTATAAAGGAATGAACTAGGTCCCTTAGATGGAGGAAACTGCCTTCAGATATGCCAGAAAGATCAATAAAACCTGATCAATGCAAATCTCAGAGGAAGAAACGTTCATGCAACTGCAAAGAAAAGGGTCATCTCACACATCTCTGCGTTTCTGTAGCTCACATACTAGTCTGAAAGCATAGTGTTGTAGAGTGAACTAGAAGATACCTGGTCAGTGAGTCTTGTCCAAGAGTTAAACCAATTTAACATATTTAGGCTACGGAAGAAATTCTTCCTTGTGTTAAACTAGCAGTGACTTGTTTTGCAGGTGCTTTGTGTGGTTTTGCTTTCCTTTGCTGCCTTGGGTGTGATCACTCCTTAAGAGCATATGGGGATTTCACCCAACAAATCTCCTGCTGGTGTAGTGTTTACAGCATCAGTAAAGCTCTAGACCATTTCTGCTCAGCTTCTGAGATGTATTGCAGTTGTGATTTTTGGTCTTTTGCTACAGATGTTATCACAGAGCATTGAAAACAGCATCATGTGTGGAGGCTGGCACAGTTGCACCCTGGCCACTCTTGGACCGTACATGGCAGCCGGAGACGGGACCCAACACCTAGAATCTTCCCCTCAGGCCCTACAGGAAGATTTTGTTAAGACCAGGTTGACCGTGCAGCAGCTGTTGCTATTATTAAATCCATTTTACTGAGGAATACTGAGGCATAGAACCTCAGCTGCCACGGGGACATAGGCGCTATTACCCAAAGCCGTAGCACCAAGCCAAGCCTTCCACTGAACCTTACACAGCTGCAGGCAGAGCCAGGCAGACTCTTTAGCTGAAGCTCATCAATGATTCCTAAGACCAATTTAAGATTTCCCATAGCTTAAGTGTACAGAACCCAGTCCTTACTTTGCAATTCCCAGGCAAATTACCTTCTTTTTTTCTTGCCATTTTCCTTGCCACTTTCATTTTTGCATGTGTGAATAGGTTACAAATTTGGCTTAGTGGTCAGCTGGGAAGGAGATGGGGGAGTCTGGCAGTGACTGGCAACTTCCACTGCATCATTGTTATGTAGCATCAAGCTATACGGGCTCTAGATGTAAAGCTGCCTCCCTACATGATAAAAGCCCCACCTTAATCATTTTAGGTCCCAAGTTCAGCAGACAGGCTCTCTCCTAATGATATTCTGTTAAATGGACAAATTCCTTTGAAGGCTTGTCTTGCTTTGAAATCCAATTTCACAGGAAGGCAGATGCGATTGGGTGTAGCTATGGAAACAAAGCTGGGCAGCCTTAGAGGAGCTGAGCGATGCGAGGTAAAATGTGAGAGTCAGAGTCCTTTACTGCGCTGTCGGAAATATCAAAGGATCTGGAGAGGTTGGCAGGAGACGTGTCCCTGTGATGGGCTGTTCTGTGTGGCTGGGTACCAGCGCCTGTCAGCGGAGGTAAGCAGCCAGCTGTCCTGTCACCCAGCCGGAACGCACAAAATTGGGGGGGGATGCAGACTCCCCAGTTCCCCTCTGCCCCCTCCCTGCTCCGCCAGCACATCAGGATTGCAGCCTTCCCCTTGCTGCCAGTCGGAAAGGTTAACAACAAAAGGGTAACAAGGTTAAACCACAAAGCCCTGGCTGATAACAGCCCTTTCAAGCAGCTGCACTGAAATTAATCTGAAACTTCTAGTAATTAGATAAGATAAGGACGTGTGCATGCTCGTGCGGGCACACGCTGACCCTGGGACACCCATTCCACAAAGGAGGTGGAGGATCACAGGCTTCATTAAACTGGATCAGGTTATTTGTTTGCCTAGTCTGGTGCTGCAGCACTGAAAGTACATTTCCAGCCCCTTTATTCATCTTGCTCGATATCCTTGGATAGTGCACTGACTTGCCCTTTTGTCCTCTCTTCCCGGTACTGTAGCTCCTGCCAATTCAGAGCAGACTCTAATTCTTGCTTTTTCAGAGCAGATGCTAGTCCATCCATTTCTGTATCACAGCTCCTGCCATTCCAGGGCAAATTGTCGGGCCACTGGGTCTCATTTGCTGCCTCTGACAGTGACCAACAACTCAGAAAAAAGGCAACTTTCCAATCTGGTAATGCACCTGACTGCTTGAATAATGTCTCCTGGTTTACTAATCAGCTATGCCATGCTAATGCTCTGCTGTAATCCCAGAGTTTACATGCTCATGTCATTTTCATTGTCCAACAGCTCATGTGTCTTTTAGTGTGACTAAGTCATTCGGTTGAAGGTTGGTTACAATCCTTATAAAGCCTCTTTCATTTTTTAAAGCTAAGCGGTCTTCTGTTGTCTTCATAATTCGATTCTGCACCTCTGCTTCACAAGGGCTTGCAGGTTACTGTTCATCAGTTTCTGAAGCCAAAGAGAAACAAAAATATGTCAGCAGCTCTGAGTTATGGTAAACAGATCTGGTCCCAAAGCAAAACTAAATGACTGGACCTTGCTGCTGGCTTAGACTGCCAGCCTCTGGATTCATTTACCTTCCAGACATGCTGGATTTTCTCCGCTGTGAAGGCTTCTCAGAAGCAAGCAGGTGTGTTGAGGTGTATTTATTAGAGGACCTGTGAACGCATAGTAACTGTTTTTCATCACGCCAACACATTAGTTACAGCAGGACCCCACTAAAATGTTCCACTAGCACACATAAACCCTGGAAGAGTTTATAGTCTGACCGGACATGATGAAGTACAGAAGTATAGATGAAGTATCTCAGGAGAAGACCCTGGGAAAATAAACGACAGTGTTGGTGCCTGGGCCAGTGTTGAGATTACCAAGGTCCACGCTGTCATTGCCATCAGCAGCGCTTTGTGCCCACCACCCCAGAAATGGAAAGGCAGAGTCAGAGCAGTTGTTAGCTGAGAGGGGGAATCTTAACCCAGGAGTGGAGAGCCCCAGGTTTCCTCCCCTGCTTCATTCTTCCCATGCAACACTTGACTGTATGTCAAGCTCAAGCTCAAGCTCAAGTCCAGGCCTCAGTCCGCAGTCCAGATTCATCTACACTCGTCACATGGCCCCTCACTGTAACCCTATGGACATAAGCCAGTGAAGACCAGGCAGACGTTTCTTTTCATATGGCACAAACATCCCCTGACCTTCAGGGTGAATGGACTCTACAAGTCCATCGACTCCTACATCTCCCTGTGGAGGTGGCATGTGGCAAGGAGGTCTGTCTCTGGGAGTACCCACAGTGACCGGTAGGGTGGAGGTGGCCTGTGAGGTGACAACAGGGAGAAGGCACCTCCCAACAGCATGGTCTCAGAAAACTTGTGATCCTGAAGCTAGATGTGGGGAATGCATAACACCACTGGGATCCTAAGCAGGACACAGCTCTGAGACAGCATTTCTACAGCCTCTGGTATAAACCTGGCCGGCATCAGGTAGGGAAGAACATGCTGTAAAGGGAAGGATTAGAAAGACAGGAAGCCAGAAATAAGCAGCGATCTGAGCTCCTGTGGAGGCTGCTGTTCCTCAGGCTGACGAATGGGCTTCAGTTGAATGCAAAGGTGATATTGATCCCTTGCTGTTTGGTTACAATGTGTGATGGAGCTGCCCTCTGCCCTGTAGATGTGTTGTAGCACCTCTTCTCTTTCTCCCAATCCTCATCAAACTACTTTAATGACTCTTTTATTGACAACACTGAGTCTTAATGAGGAGGGCTGCCACACACTTCATTAAGACTGCAGAGGGGACACTTCCTATAAACAGCTAGGACCAAGGGCTGCCATCAAGGCTGAGGGAGAAGGATGGAGTTGAGGGAGGATCCATAGTTCTCTAGAGGAGGGAGAGCTCCCTGTCTGCTCCTGAGAGAGAACAAAGATTTAGGACAGAAGTCCACATGATCCGAAAAACAGTGGATTGAGGAAAGAGACCAGTCCTGGAGAAGAGTCTTGGTGAACACAAAGGACATGAGATGAGAGCTCCTCGAATATTTCAGTTCAGGATAAAGATGAGAGATGAAAAAATGTAGGGTGGCTAATGGCTGATTTTATTATTCAGTATAATAACAACACAGTATGTCTACTCTGCTGTGGAAGGGAGTGATGGCAGCCTGTCAGACACCCGTGGGCAGGAATACAGACAGCGATGCAGTGCTGGCTTTGGTAGTCTGCCAAACTAGTGTTAGGTAGTTGGCTCACCTGCACCGAGATCCAGGCTGCCACAGCTCAGTTTAAAGCCAGTTCAGAGACATCTGCGAAAACACCAATAACATCATTACACCTGATGGTCCTGAGATTCCATGGACAGTTCAGTGACATTTCAGATTAAAACTGGACCAGCCATTCCGTGCGATTTCTGCATTCTGGAAAAGAATGTCCTACCTAAAACCAGCACAAAAGACTGATTTGGACTCGAGGGTCTGGATTCAGAAGAGACTCAGATATGATGTTCTAATATAGCCCTGCTTCTGCATTAACATCCATAAATCTCCATCCATCACACAGCTCTATTTCAATTATTGAGCCAATTTCCAGACACTTTTATGATGTATTGTTTGATTTTATTAACTGGAGTGAAGGTTTAAACTCACTGAATTCCCATAGTAATCTTGCCCTGTAACCCTACCCACCTTATCAAATCTTGCTTAATGAAATGCAGGCATCTGTCTTAATGGCTTTCAAACTATGCTATGTAGACTGACCCAGATGTTAGTTCATAAATAGGAATATTTGGAGGTGTTAAACAGGGTAGCTGGAGACAGAGGTAGGTCCCTGAAGTGATCTTTTCTCATATGAAGAAATCAGTGATATGGGAGAAATTACTATAAATCTTCATGAAGAAAAATGAGAGCCAGAGGCCTGAGGAATGGAAGCGCAGCACCGCAAGCAGCGCGGCAATAGATTTGGTCAAAAATAATTTCCTGAAGAAACTGATTATTTTGGTAGAAATTTAAAAATCAAACTAGTTTGACTTAAGACCAAAATATTCATCTGAAGTATTTTGCCTGGGGACTATGGTTGTTCTGCTGCACGGAAGCAGGGATCTGGGTGTTTCAGGCTCTATGAACAGGATTCTCAGTCAGGCTGCTTTCCTCGCAGTGCTCCACCTGTCTTGGTGAAGACCGCACATCCTCAGGGACCACAGCACGTCCTGGAGAAACAGCCAGGGAGTGGGAAAGGGAGTGCAGGGCCCATGTAAATGTTTACATGGAGTGCTGGGATTATATCCGATGTAATATGCTGTGTGATGATATTTGCAAGTTGAAACGCGTTCCATTCCAGGTAACTGAGGGTATTTCAATGTCGAAGAAGAAGAAAAAAAAATCTTTAGAAAACAAATATTTTCCTTTAAAAATCCCCAAACACTCATTCTTTTTTGCATTTAAAAAATAACAAAAAGAAATCCAGACAGGCTTGGAAGCATCCCTGCAATGTGATGGACGCAACACCAGGGGCTGGCTGCAAATGTTCGCTGCCTTACTGTTCCTTCAAAGCTGTGGTGGTGAATAAGCCATGATTTTTGTCCCTCAAGGGTTTTTTACTGCCACACTGCATCATCTCAGCTCTTCGGCTTCTCCTTCCTCACAGCTGCTCTTGTTCCATACTCATGAGAAAGAAAGAAAGAAAAACTGACAAGGCTGCATGACAATCTGGTATTTAGTGTGACAGTTAAACTTAATGATATGGGAGGCATGTTAGGCTGTATTACAAGCCCATTATCTGCGAGCTTGGATATTGGATGCATTACATTATTAATTAAACACAAAAATGACTACCGTTAGTCGGCGTTCTTATCTGCTAAAAGAACTGGAAGGCAGAAGTGTTCCCTAAATTCGAGAGCTTATTGTTTCGTTCCTGTCATTTTGTAAAACAGTTACCCTTCCGTTTCATGCTTGTCAAGCAATCAATGAATGTTTGTAAACTGCTTTGAGATCTTCCAATGAATGATGCTACAGTTTATAAATGCAAAGTGTTACTACAGTTCATTCATTATGAAATTAAAGGATAAAACTTGCAGATGCAAAAGAATTCGGCTTGAAAAATACCCCAAACATTTGTGCAGCTGTTATTATGTTGCCCCCTTCTGCCAGATGCTTTAAACACTCTTATGTGAGGGATGAATTCAAACATCACAGAGCTGCTCTCAAGGTGAAACCCTAGAGACATCTTCCAACTAATGGCACTAATGCCTAGTTCTTACACTCTTCATGTGCAGATCTGAGAACCTTCTGAGTATAAAAATGCAATCCCCATTTCAGGAAAGAGGAAACCAAGGCTGAAGGAAGGGAAGCGTCTTGCCTAAACAACACCTGGAGCCAGTGAAAGAGCCCACGTCCTCGGAGTTTCAACCCAGTGCCCTTCCCACCAGTGCAATTCATTTTAAAGTTTAAAACTGGAATCCTCTTCTAGCAACTCCTACTGCAGTGGGTATCCTCCAAGGGTGCAATTCTGCAAAGTGCTGGGCACTCTGGCCTTCTTCCAGTGAAACACTTAAGTATGAGATTAACTCCAAGTTTATGAATTGTCTAATTGAAAACAGCCAAAATGGTACTTTAAAAAGAAAATAGCACAGTTTCCCTCATTAGTGCTTCCCGCCTCAGGAAAAGGCAGACAACAAAAGCATGTGCACTAGGAGCCGTATCACACTGGGCTCTGTCCATCGGCAATGGAGAAACAGAGGATGGCACTTCCATAGCCTCACTCCATCTATAATCCCAACTATCCCCTGGAGCTGCTCATTTCTTCCACTCGCAGTAGAGGCCTTCTGTGCTTGACTGCATGCCGACACAGCAAGCATATCCTCTCTGGATGCTCTGCAGGCACAGCACAAGCTCTCCGGGGGTGTGTATTGAACTGGCTTCCCAGACAATGGCCCAGATCTAGAACAGGAACACCAGCAAAGTGTGCTCAGAGCTTGCTGCCACCTCAAATGGGGATGGTGTCCTGTGTTGCTAGGTAAGGAGCACGTTTCTGATGTTCTTATCCACAGCTCTTACCATTCCCTGCTTTGATAACACCCATGCTGAGCCAATGTTCCAGCCGTGAAGGACCTGGCAGTCCTGCAGATCTGACCTGCTTCCTGCTCGATGTTCACGGGTGAAATTACACAGCAGATGTCAGTAAAGTTAACCAGGTTCCCCATGGAGAGTGTAGCAACCAAACCAGAGAAGCATCAGCCTCTACTGCAGTAGGACAACCTAGATAAATGTTACAGCTCATTGCCTGGATCCAGCCTACTCCAGTGATTTGGTCAAAGTCTATAGAAGAGCTTGGAATCAAACCTGAATCTCCTAAATACAGGGTCAATGCCTCACTCTTACAGCAAGGCTTCCTCGCTTTCCTCCCCTTATCCCCAAACAGATCCAGGCAGGCAGTAGGTGCCTCTCTGCTGCCTCTGTTACAGCTTGAAAAGGGATGGTGGTAACTTGTGTGAAAAATTTGGCCTTTCTTTTGAGTCACTCATTAGTGTAAACAATGGTGTGTGCCTTTTGGAGTGGTTATTCACACTACAGATCTTTAGCCAGCTAAGTGCCCCATTATCCCACAAGTCTGAAAATCTCAGTTTCCTTCTCTACTTTTCTCTTATCTCCTCTGATGTAATTATCTGCTACTTTGTATTGCACTTCTCTAAACTTCTGCAACCCCCTGCTTTTAACCTTCACTCTCTGTTTCTCCGCTTCTACCCCAGAGCAAATGGAGATTATTCAAGGTGAAAGAGAGGGCAGTGGAGAAGTACCCTTCATCGGTAGGGATGTCTGTGGTGCTGCTGTGCTGCCCCATTCTCTCTCACTCTGCATTTGCATGGCTTTGAGGGATGCACATATTAAAGGGTATGGAGATGTAATCCACCAGGATTACAAGGGTTTACAATTTCAAACCAAAGCATTACAAAGGTCAGATACCCAACCCAGAGCAAGCTGATCTGGGATTCCAGCTGATGCCTTTTCTTTCTCACCTCCTCCTGAACCAACTGATCTCTTAGTCATGGCTCTGCATCCTCTGTCTACAGCACTCACAGTAATCACTCTTGCGGTGCCTAAACAATGGATCTCTTACACTGAGCTGGGCTCCAGGGGTTCCTGAGCTGGTATGCAAACTCTTATTCTTTGTACCACGATAGCTTTGTTGAATCCTTTCATAGTGCAGATTTCTGCTGGGATAGGCAAGCGGGGCTAAGAGATGCCCCAGAGAACTTACAGTCGATGCATAAGGCAGGAGACAAGAGAGGGAAATAAAGATGTAGGACCTTAAGGGGTGCAGGGGTGAGAGTCTAGTGGAAAATTCAGCTAGATGCACTGGTCCCCATGCTGTCCAGCTCCCTGGAAGCATGCCTGACTCCTCACACTACAAAGTACCCTTTATGTATCACTCTGTTTCTTGCTTCTGGCTCTTGAGTCCGTCCCCCTTGTTTCAATTCTCCTTGCCACAGTTCATATTTTGTCACACCCTTATGGCTAGGTAAATCCATGACAATCCCTCATGCTGGTTCAGTCGTAATCATGAAGGTTCTTTTCTTTGTACCGTACACGTTAAAATGTACATCTCCAGCTCTCGCTCCGTGCTGTCTGTGGAGGGAGCCTGGATAACTACCTGCAAACTGAACTCGCAGAAACTGATGTTCAGGGAGAGGAAGCTCGCTTTAACGGATCCACCTGAGATCACACAGAGAATCATGGAAGAATCTGGAACTGAAGCAAGCTCGTCTCAGACCCCAACAAATGCTTTAGCTACCAACTTCGAATTCTGCAGGGCACTGCTCTGGTTCCCAGCCATATCACCACAAGTGCTTTTCTCCTGTAGTTTATCTCCTTTCATCCTGCCTCCATCAGCTAGTCCCCAGCTCCCAGCTCTCCTCTGTCTTCCACCAAATGATCAGAGAATTACGTCTGCGAGAGGAGCAGAGAGAGAGCAGCGCCTGGGTCCTGTGTCAGTTTTATTTACCTTCATTGCACTGCCTTCCATTGCTTAACAGAATAGTTTTATACCAGAGAAAATTGGAAGCTAAGTAGTTGCCTGTCAGGTAGTGTCTGTCGCCTGTGTGAGAAGCTGACATCGTAGTCAGCTACACTGTCAGCCATCTCCGTGCTGAGCATCAGTCCTGGCCCCAGAGTCCTCCTGTTCGTGCTCTTTCTCGGTGCTGATATTTGTAACAGTGCCACTGGGGACTCCCCTTGTACAGCAGCATGCTGCAGTTTCCACTTACATCCATGTGCACTGTACACACGGCAAGTTAGCTAACAAGGAGATGAAACTGCTGAGATACAGAGCCCAGCACTGGAGGAAGTCTAGTTCCTCAAATAGTCAGGGACCAAGGACCCCATCCATCTCTAGAGCAACACCCCTGATTTCACACAATGTCAGGGAATTATACCGAGGGTACATTCAGTTCCAAATATGTAGAAGAGAGAGATGTAGAAGAAAATTAAAAGGTCATTTTGCATCAAGGCAGGCTAGGGCTAAGAGTATGTTTGGCACAGGAGAGACACGGGCTGGATGCAAAGCCTCTTTTGGAAGGGGGGAATGGAAGGGGAAGGCTATTTTGGTGGATCCAGAAAAGTGCTGTGTTTCATAATGAGTTTAATACACAAATTCCCTTCCCTATGCAGGATAATTGCTTGATAAAGATGAGTGAATTCTCTTTCTCCCCTCTCCTTTCATCTTTTCTTCTGCTCTTCTTCCTTTGTCCTCTTCTTTCTCGACCACCTTCTCAGTGTCTCCTGGAATTGCCAGTGGAGATTACAAGGTGTCAAAGGGAGGGAAAGGACTTTTGCCACTCGGCTGCTCGTAAACTTGGTGCCCTGGCTTTCAATATTACAGCACCATAGCCTCTACCTTTAAATATCAGCCACCCACAGAAACAACCTGACTGTACATCGGCAGCAGAAGAGGTTTCCATGGTGACAGGATGCAGGTCACAACCTCTGTAAATGTAATCAGAGCACTGGGACTGCTGTGTGGAGACAGGTTTAATTTCTCCGTTAGTGGGAGCTCTGTGGTCCAACATGTACATAAGCTCCTCACATTGACAGACAACCTGTTATCTTCAGGATGGTGCTGCCTATTGCCAGTCCTCGTGCGCACCTGCCGTCTCACCTTAATTTTTAAGCAGTGACAGAGCAATGCCACCTGGGATCCAGCATGGCCCAACCTTCGCTCCTCTGGGCTTTGCAAAAGCCTGTTCTTATCGTCTCAGCTGCCCACCGCCTTTTCTCGTTTCTGCTCCCCATCCCACACTGGCAGCCTCTGCAAGTGGAAGGTTGGAGGAATAGCTTAGTCCCCTCCACTCCACATCTATCAGGTCTCTCATTCCTTCTCCGTCTGGATAGACAGGTATTGCATTGTAATGTGCCTGTCTCCACAGTGCCTGCATGCCAAGTGCAATACAGCAGAACAGTGTATCTCGATGCTGTCTGAGAGTTAGACAACTCTTCAGTAGGGCAGGAGCGTTTCTTATGAATCACGCTGCAGAGGTGCTTTGTGGGAATGTACCCATGGACTTTCACCAGGTAGAGTGAAGATTTATAAGAAGGGCATGTGCCAAGTGTTTATAGGGTCTGGGCAGAGGTTATACTCTATGAGACACAGAATTTCTGGCTATTTATGACATATACAGAAGCTGGATATTTACTGACTGTGCCATATGTTGAGTATTTCCAATAGTTCTCAGCTTTATGCTTTTTTTTAATCATTCTTTTTCTAGCTATATATCCATCTTGCATTGCAAGCCTCAGTTTATCTGCTTCTAAGATGCATGAGAACTGAATAGTTCCCATTTTCAAAGATAAAAGCAGCTGCATGTGCCAGACTGTTTTAGTGATGCACAGTGTTTAATAAGCTTTAATTACTGGCTTCTCCTCTCTTATTAAGTTAAGCCAAGAATAATTTAAGCCCAGCTTGTAATAGTACTGGAGATCTCCATTTTCTGAGTCAACAGTTTGCACAGATGACTTTGGAAGTCAAATAGCAATTACTGCTTTCTCTCCTGTGTATTTGCGCATTTGCAGTGAAGAGAAGTTAAAAGCTTCTCTCCAGTAGGAGCCACATGCATTCAGGGTCAGTCCCTGAACGCTCTCAGATCCACAGAGCAGCTCAACAGTAGCAAGTTTGACAGACACTGGGAAAAAAAAGTTAAAGGACTTGTTCATTCAGTGTTCATCTGAAATTGCCATTCCACTGAAGCTTTATAGCCTTTAATTTCAGATTAACTTTCACATGTAGTCAAACCCATATTTGACTGGGCAGCTAATGTGGCATGCATAGATTCCTTGAAAGTGTGCCATTGAATCTTTGGCTGAGAGAACGCTTTGAAAGCATTCAAGATTTTCAGCATGTGAGCAAGTGTCCTAGCCTCTGGTTCATGCTTCCCTTACACTGGCAGCAGGTACCAGCCGATTCTTCATTCCTTTACTCTCACTACACAGTGCTGTGCCGGTCTTTTAAAGTGCCATCGCCCTGCTCAGGAGGGAATTTGCTGAGTACATTCACGCAAGTGCTCTTTGAGAGGAACTAATCGATTGCTAAAGACAAAGCTCAGGAGCAGAAATCTCTCTGCCTGTCATCTCTATTATCTTCTTTGCTTCATCGGCCTCCACACTGTGCACGGACAGAGAATGGAAACTCTGCCAGGATCCTGTGCATCTCAGAGAACCCTGTCACCTGAAATATTATCCTGTCTAGTTGTGTGCAGCAGATTTAGCATTTCAGAGCAGCGGGCCTGAGTTGCCAGTCTGTCATGTGGATTGCTCTGTGCACACCTAGGTGTTGATAGTAAGAGGCATACATGCCTGGGACAAATGTTAAGCCAAAAGAGTGAAGTGAAACCAATGGGAGGAATAGGGCTTTCCTGGGCTATTGGTATCTGGCTTGCAAAAGCCTTTTGAAAGTAAGGAGGGAGAAATAGAAGTGGATAGGGTTGGGATAGGGGAGTTTTTTTCCACCTTTGATCCTCGGATTGTCCTGTTCAGCTGAGTGGAATACAAAGCAAGGGTGTCTCAGAGCTCACACTTCACCTCAGCAGTGCAATCGACGGGAGAAGCAGTGAGCGAGACCGACAGACTGTCACTGGCAAAATGAACTGTCACCTCCCATTTTTCAGAGGCGCGGTGGGATGAATTGCGGCTTTGAACCATGTGGCCCGTTGCTGATTGAGTTCCGCTGTCTTAGAACCCCACTGAACAAGGCAAGTTCATTTCAGGCTGACGTACCAGTGCTTATCAATTTTGGAGCCAGTAAAATTAACCGCTTCAGAGCTGATTTCCCCTTTTCTTCCCCTCCTACTGCCACCTTCCTAGTTTTGTACCTGGAAAGGTCAGTAAATAAATCTCACAAGCATCAAATAAGAGCCATGTGGCCTAGAGAAGGTTTAACAGAGGTGCTGTTCTGAAAATGTGCTGGCTCCAAAAGACAGCTGTTCCGGTCGCCAATCTCTAGCAAACATTTGTCCACATCACCAAAAGCAAAGCAGAACTCCTCCGAACCCAAGTCCTGCAGTGACAGCTGTGTTGGAAATCAGGATTGAGATGAATTGGAATGGCTGTGGGAGAAGGCTGGTAATTGAAAGGCAGCGGATGTTCAGGGTCAGAAACAGATCCCTCGCGGAGCTGCGTGAGACCAACAGGACTAAAATACCAAAGATACTGCAAGCCAGGGCTGCCCTCCCAGAGCTGTGCAGAGAAAGGTGTGTGTGTCCCACCTGTTTGATCCAAACAGTACCCTCAGCCTCTTGCCAGCCTGTGATGTTCCTTCCAGCTCTGCCGGTATCAGTTATCTGTCTCTGGCGCAGTGTTTTCTGTCTCTTCATTCCCTCAAGAGTCAGTCTTAGTTGCTTGGCCTTTCTTCTCACCCAGAATTTACATAAACCTGCCCTTCCTTTGCTTTCATATCATCCTTACTTTCTGATACTACTTCTCTCCTTTCAGATCTTTCTCCTTTTTCCCCTCTACACATCTGATTCCAAGCCAATGTTTTTGCCCTACAGAGCCTGTAAGCCAATATTGCCTCTGTCTTCAGCTTCCGTCTTGAATTCTGTTTTTCCTCTTTGACCTCAAAGGTTCATCCTCATCGATTGTATGCCTATGTATTTTTGCTGATATCCAGTTGTCTCATGCCTTATTATTAACTCAGGACTTTGTCCTGAGTTCCATAATAGTTAGTATCCAGCTGAAACTTGGTTTAGGATGGAAGAAGCCCTGAGAAATCAACCCTTTCAGGGCAAGATTTGGGGGAACAAGAATTACTCTGTGTTTCCAGGAAAGGTGGACATACATAGCATTCAATGGTGTAGGTCTTTTGCTGGTGTAAATCAGGATTGCTCCACACTAAGTAGTCCAACTGTGGTCAGCTACAATATACACTTTGATTAAATTAATGTCTGCTGTAATTCTGTTGGTATCTGGAGAAAAATCTGTTTTGTCAAGCATTATCCACTGCCATGTTCCTACCTGCATAAACAACTCTAACACAGTACTTCATCAGAGACTTCCTAAACTGTCCTCAGCCTGGTTCCAGCCCTAGAAATACTCACGATTTTTCCTCTGAATACTTTGTATTCTGTGTCCCAGACGTTTTGGTAAGTGTGCAGAGCTGCAACGAGAGATGGATGGGCCACTGACAAAAGGGGCAGGAGAATTAGTTCCAATGGAAATAATTTAAGAAAAGCTTTATTCAAGATGTCCATGAGTGGGAAGCTCTGGGCCTGTGTCTCACCTTCCTACAGACTGAACAATCAGATGAAATATTAGCACTTTCCACATGTTAACACTACAGGATATCATCCATCTTCCTCACCAGTGGGAAGTCTTAGCTAGCACGGGCCTTTATGAAGCTGATTTCTATATTCCCATATGCCAATCACAGCTTAGAAACTGTCTGAGTTTGCACTTTAAGAAAAGGGACTGTGAATCTGGGGAGGCAGCCCTCAGGCTAATGGCTACCTCCCAGGCTTTCTTTAAAATGCACAGCTGTGCATTACCTCAACGAGCTTGAGAAATAGCAGCACAATATTCTCTAAATCTTCAGTGAACGAGCTGCAGTGGCAGAGCGGCTGAGAAAACTTGCTATGGTGAGTCTGAGCTTTGCAGGAGACCTAAAGCTACAGCAGCCGAGCACATGTAGCCGATCATTTGGGCCAGGGAGTTGAAGTTTGTTGATTAGGAAGGTAGTCATGATGCTCCCTTGGGGGAACATTGGCTACAGAAGTGGGTCCATTTCAGTCTGTGTGAGTAGGCTTGGAGAGAGCTGATGATGGTGACCACCTGGCAGTGATATCTAGTTGTGCAAGTCTCGTGTTATTAGAAAGGGAAAACTTCTGTCAGAAATCCTTCCTTCCAGCAGGAGTCAGAGATTTGTTTACACCAGCAGAGAGAGAGAATCTTTCCACCAGTACTCGGAATCTAAGAGTTGGTAAAAACCTATTACACAGCACTCTGGTTTCAGCAAAAGGTTTTCCCTTGTTGCAGGATCTGACAATACATGTAAACCTGTCCATTATACAGGGCTAAGGTGGAAGGGTTGATATAAAAGATGTTCCAGCACTCACTGGAAACTGGGGAATGCAGCAATGTCAGCCTTAACAGTTTCCTGTGAACTGTGGGAACGTTACCCAGCAATTCCTGGGTCACACTGCAAGTCATCTTACTCAGGAGCAGCACTTAAAGCTGTGTGTAGCTTAAGAGCTACAGACCAGCTGTCCTCACCCTCATGCAACCTTCATTAGAGTAAGAACTTGCTCATCTGGGTTTTCAGTACTTTTTCTGATTCCCACAGTGAAAGCAGTCTGAACACACACACACACACACACACACACAGAGCAAAATACAACTGATAGTTTCAGAAGGGCAGAAGCATATGGGCACCCTCCATTCGGAGGAATAGCCACATCCCTGTTTCTTGTATTACAGCAGCAATAAAACGACAATCAGTAAACTGAGTCAGGGCACAAACCAGCCTTCTGAGCAGCAGCTCTACCACATTGCAGCTGGCTGAATATTTAAAATATGTAGACTCCTTCCATCCATCTCTCCTCAAGTAACCAAGTCCTCAGGTTTCTGCTGAAGCTCCCTGCTCATGAGGGACAGTTTGACTAATACAGCAATGGATAAAAGGTTTTTCCATGGTTTAAGTATTTATCCCTAATGCTACCAGAGAGTGCTTTTTTAAAGGCCAGCCCTGGGAGGCAAGATGCTTTAATATGAATCTTCCCTCCTCTATCCAAGACGAGCCCGCAGGATCAATGCTTGTAACATTCCTTCACAGAAATTAATGCCACTGAGTAAGGGCTTGTCTGCACATGAGTTATCCCAGTGAGGCATTCTGCTTTACATTTGCACCTTACTTTATTGCAGAATGTTTCACATATAGACAAAAGCTCCCTTCATAAGATCATCGTGTCATTAGGGGGACAATTACCCAAACTTGAAAAGCTCATGGGTATTTTCCGACCATGTTATAGTGCCCACTGGAGTCTACAGAAGGATTACACTGACTCTAATAGCCATTGGTCCAAGCTATGGGAAAGTAAAATTGATAAGCAAGGACAGAAGAAAGTGGAAAAGTCATTTCTCATATGAAAATTGGAGCTCAATCCATGTTGTGAACTTTAGACTGTAAATAGTACCAGGTCTAAGTTCCCCCAGGTAGGGATGTGTGCGTGTGTTTGCATGTAATGCAACAAGGGAGAGGAGAGCTAAACAGAGAGTAAAACAAGGCATTTTTGGCATTTCAGCTTCCTGCGAATGTACAGTTTCAGCAGAACAGATAAACATGCAGCAAAGAGAAGAGAGAGACTGTCATCCTTCACTGAAGCGCGAAGAAAATCTGTGTCTGAGGCTTCCTCAAAGCTTAGTGTGTAACAGAATGAACTTGACTGTTGTTTTAATTAAGCTCCCATCAAGGTCTGATCCATACAGAGACTACAGAACATGTGACTAAAAGGACTGCCATTTTACTGATGGAAATTACCGTGAAACAATGATTGCTGTGAAGACAGTAGGGAAATAAAATCCTAACCTGGCTCTGAATTTCCCCAGAATGTGAGTGTGGGTTCATTTATAATTTAGTAAATAAAATGGCCTAAATTCAGTGTCAGAGTTGGGAGGAAGATTATTGAACCTTGAATCAGGTCAAATTTAGCCACGTGAGCTGCAGCAACAGTCACATGGTGTGCAGTGGGTGTGATGTCATCAATCTGTGTGGCAGATGTCACAGGCAGGCGCATCATTAGTCTCTGCAGGGCTGTGTGATGCATGGTGACACCATGGCTGAGAGGGGCGTGATTGATATTTGGTGCGTGAAGCCATATGAAAAATCTAGTGTGCAAATAACAGTTTTATAAATGCCTTTCTCATTCTATATGCAGACAGGCCCCTGGAAGGAATCTAGGAGATTGAATTAAGCTTTTAACCCTCTAGGCTCTCCTGTCGTTTATTGTTAGGGAATTAATAGGAACGCAGGAATGCAGATGGCCTGCCTGTCAATTCCAAGAGGTGATTTTTCTGATCTTCACGGACGTTTCCAGCATCTTTCATTAAACACTCATGTACCAATTTGTCATTTTAACTGGGCAGGAAAGAAACTCCCGTTGAACTCCTTAGCTCAGGTGCTGTAAGTTAAATTCAGAAGCAGAAAGACTTGCTCTCTTACGTCTGCCAGACAGGCTTAGGGCTGACAAGCAGCCTTAGATATCTGTTTAGTTGGGTAGAGGGATTCCAGTAGGATGCTCTAGAACTCTTCTCTCTGGAACCAGAATAAAAAGAGATTATTCAACAGAAATGAGAGAAGGCTTATATAGATCCACTGAGATCCCAGAGCAAGTGAAAACTTAGGAACAGCAACAGCATTTTCAAAGGGAGATAGAGAAAAAACATAGGGAGACAGGGTCTAATTCAGATATTGCTTATTTGAGTGATCATGTAAGTAGAGATCTTCAATGGGTATTCATTATTATGTGAGTAGAATTGGGACCCCATATTTCCCAAGGCAGAACCAGTCTTTTAAATGGCCCTCTCACAGACCAAATCTGAAGCTTCATAGAATGGATTTGCAAATATCTATAGCAGCAAGGTGCACAGCAGTGGGACCAAAGAGCAGAGCAAGGTGCCCTGTGGGTTTGTGAGCTTAGGGTAGTTTGAAGGTACCTTGGTATCTCAGCCCTGCCTGTGCTCTAGATGTAACATCAAGAGATATCTAAAATGGGCATCTTGAGTCCTCGCTGCTGCAGAAGACCCTAAGTGGTAAAGCAGCGCTTTCTGAGAGCACAGGATCAGTCAGACTTGTTAAGATATCTGTTCTGCCTGTTGCTGGTGTCAGGAGAAGTTATAGTAGCAAAACGTGGCAGTGGAACCCCCACAAAACAGCAGTAAGAGTGGGACAATCAGGGATGCCCATGCCCTTGCCGACTGCTTTGCCTATGATGGAGAAGACAAGTACTGGTTATGTGTGCTGCAAGAATAGGGGATATTTCTGTTTTTTGCCCACCGGGTTACGGTCACTTCTGCCGCTGTGGCTGCTGAGCGTGCTGGGGGGCAGCAGCCATGGCAGACCAGCTCCCGGCAGCATTTACCACTCCTGCACTCAGGGCAGCTGCAGAAGATGAAGCTCAACTTCCCTGGACTCTCATCCAGAGGGAGTTATTTCTTTTAATTTTCAGGTTTCCTTTCAATTTACTTAATAAAAGGATAAAAATTATCTACACTGAAATGAAGTTGCAGTTTGAACCATATGGCCTTTTGGGTTGGGTTTTTTTTTTTTTTGCTTGAAGCAAATAATTTGACAGCTTCTCAATGGCTGAGGCACTTTTAAATAGTCCTAAGCCCAACCAGAACAGATTTAGTGCCCACAATTTTAATCCTAAACCACCAAGATCAGAGCGAGCTTTTCCCTTGACAGGCCCAGATCGGGCTGTCTGCTCAGGTGGTGTGTTGAGCGAATGGGATCAGATCCAAACTCCAAACAAAACCTGGGTGAAAACTTCCCAAAAGAAGAAGGCTGAAGGCTCTTAGCACAGTGGAAACTCTCACCTCTGCCACCAAGATTTCCTGAGCCTCACCACAGCAGGGAGGCCATGGTACCATGGGAGGTGCCTTACCCTCCTGAGGCCTCTCGGATCCCCAGATGGAGGCCACTGGAGGACAGCAAGGTTATTCCCACAAGCTGACTGAAAACACCATCACCTGTGGGGAGGCTGTTTATTAAAACGGTCTGTGGAGCTATTTCCAAGTGTAATTACCAGGCAGAAAGCAGGCTGTCCTGTCCATGGCACTGTGGTGCCATGGTCGGAGGTGGAGCGCAGGGAGGACTGCTGCGGCGGAGGGCAGCGGGGCCAGGCTGGAGCTGAGGGGAAGATGGAAAGTGCAGTCTGGGAGGTGACACAGGCTGTGAGGTGACGAGGCTGGGACGCAGTGAGTCTGTGAGGCGGCTTGGGCTGTGAGGCAACGCAGACTAAGACAACGCAGGCGGTGAGGTCCCTGTGGCTCTGAGGCCATTCGGGCTGTGAGGCGACGCGGGCTGTGAGGCGATTTGGGCTCTGAGGTGATGAAGGCTTCAAGGCGATGCCAGCAATGAGGTGACTCCGGCTGTGAGGCGACTCCAGCTGCCTCAGTCTGTGAGGTGACATGGACTGTCAGTGACGAAGCTGGGAAGCAATGAGGCTGTGAGGCGACACAGGCTGTGAGGCCATTCAGGCTCTGAGGTGACCCAGGCTGTAAGGCGACTTGGGCTCTGAGGCGCTGAAGGCTCCAAGGTGATGCCGGCTGTGAGGTGATGCCGGCTGTGAGGTGATGCCAGCTGTGAGGTGACACCAGCAGTGAGGTGACACCATCTGTGAGGCAATGCCAGCGGTGTGGTGACGCTGACGGTGAGGCGACTCTGGCTGCTTCAGTCTTTGAGGTGACTCGGGCTGTGGCACGATGCCGGGCCTGGAAAGCAAGGCCTAGGCCACCATCTTGTGGCACCTGCCCTGGCCCCAGGCCTCTTAGGCTCTGCGAGGCTCCCTGCAGTGTGAGGACAACATGGCCGCAGCCTGAGGGGAGAGGAGCCACGGCCAGCTCACCGGGAACCTTCCCATGCTGAGATTTCGCTCTGGGCGCATGCGTGGAGGAGGTGACGGGGGACTTCGCAGTTCAGACAGCACAAGATGCAGGAACGGGGAACAGCACTGATCGGTAAGTGCTATCGCCAGCTCGACCTGCACTTTCTGGGGTGTTTTATCAGCCCGAGGGTAATGCATGTGGCCACCCCATGGTTGCCCTTCTTATGGGCCTGATCCAAAAGCGGCAAAAGTCATCCTGGCGGGGAGCTGCCTGCGGAAAAGTGTGAGCGCCTTGTGTTCCCAAGATTCCCTTTTACGGCTTTTTGCCACCATCAACTCACCCGCACCCCGACATGCTCCTGGCACCGAGAGCTGGTAGAGCAAAGAGAAGTCTGCCCGGTGGAAATGATCAGCCGAGCTGAAAAAAATGAAGCAGGTTGACTTCATTATGTGCTCATTAAGAAATCTGTAGCTGTAGTTTGTTCCTGTGTGTGTGAGCTCTGGCTGTCATAAACCCTGACAGATGGACAGACAGACTGAATTATAGTCGTAGAGTATAGACTGGGCAGGATCCCCCATTAACGCTTATTGGAAATTGTCATCACTTCAAGCTGAATGGGCTCCAGATGTTGAAACCCTTGTAGGGAAATCTTGAAGGTGAAGGTTAGAGGCTTGTGATTTTGCCTGTGTTGTATGAGCTGCAGCCGTTCCCTTTGATTTATTATTGTTTAAGTCAACAAGATTTGGTAGTAGGGGAAAAACTGAAGAGAGCAACACATGGGTGAGGGTGCCTGGTTCTGAGCTGCTGAAGGAATTGCTCCACTTTTATTACCTGGGTGTGAAACAAACATTAAGCAAATGACTGTTGAAAGTTTCACCGGAAAATTCAGTGCCTTGATATTGTCTGCTTTTACAACAGGTAGAGTTTATGTTACTTTGTTTGTGCTTATGTACATTTTCATTTGTGTATTTCAAGGACACTTGGAAGCCACAGTTGTAGAAACACAGAAGATAGAGCTGTATCAACTGATCTCTCTGTGGGAACAGTTCCTTCAGTCAGACATTTAACTTCTCTTAGTTTTAAAAATGTCCAGTGATGGGGATCCCGCAGTCCCCTCAGGCAGTACGTGCTGGTGCTGCACCATCCTTACTGTCAGGAAGTTTTCCCTAATGTCTAATCTAAACCTCCCTTGGTGCAGTTTAAACTCATTACCCCTTGTCAAATCCTCAGTGAACATGGAGAATGGTTTATTACCTTCCTTTTTGTGGCAGCTTTTAACATGCTTGAAGATTGATAAATCTCCCCTCAGTCTCCTCCCTATGCTCAGCCACTACTTTTGGTCTCTCCATGTAGGTCATGATTTCTAGATCTTAAATTATTTTGTTATTCTCCCTCTAGGCTCTTCTCTTGTGGTATCCAAAACTGGGCCAGCTGAGGCCCTTTTTAGGGCTGAGGAGAGTGAGGAGGTCTCTTTGTGTATCTTAAATTTGACATCCCATTTATGCAGGCCAGTGTAATTCTGTTCATGCCTTTTCAGTTTTGGCTCAACGATTGTCACAGACCTTTTCCTGCAAAACTGCTTTCTTGGCACTTGTTTCCCAGCTCACACTTGTGTGGTTTATTCTTCCTTCACAAGTTTGGAATTTAGCACTCGTCTTTATTATCTTACTGCTTTCAGATTATTGCTCTTTCTGAACTCAAACCCTGTTCTCTGAGGGGCTTGCTGCTCTGTCCCTCTTCCCCATCTTGAAATCATCTGCACATCTGTTCCATTGCCTGAGTTATTAATACATATATTGAATACTGTTGAATTCAGAAGCAGGGGTTCAGACAAAAACTGAGGACTAGTAGCATTTTGCAGGATCAAGCCTTCTGTTTTGATGGCATAAATATTTACAGACACCAGAACTGTTGCATTGCTGAACATGTACTTTCCTTTTGGAGGTCATGTCTGCCTTGTTGTGCATGATGCACATTTGCCTTCCTCCAGTAGAACCACTGGGAGCAGCTTCTCCCTGCACTACAAACAGGCTATTTTTTTTTTTCTTTTTTGCTTATCAGGGTTCGTGAACTGTTCCTTGGGTTGGGCCCACAATGGGGCCTGAGCCAGGGGAAGGGGCTGGAGCAGAGACCTTAAGAATGGCCCTTACTCATCAATAACTTCTCCCTGACAGGGCTGAAGGATACACAAAGTGGCTTGCCTGTTGTGCGGTCGCTCCAGCTGGGGCACAGTCCACAGTGGGGCCCTTGCTCACTGGACTTTGCTGTCCACAGCACCAGAGAAATCTTTTCACTTGCCTTTTGAATGTATAGATTTCTGTATTTCTCTGGGGTTGTGTCTTGGGGAACAGGACGTTGCTAGTCACCTTTTGGGTTTTATTAGGATGATTTGTACGACTGGAACATGGGGGCATTGGCAGGCTCAGTTATGCTATGGACGCAGAGCAGGTACAACCTTCAGATGATGGACTGAAGTTCTGTTTAAGTCAGCTCAACTAGCTGAAGAGCTGGCCCTACAGACATCCTGACCACCAGTTGCATCCAGAGCTCTGTAGGATGGGGAGATGGGAGATGGGAAATTCCCTCCTGCAGTTTACATCCAAACACTCCCTTTCTTCTTTTAAGCAAGCCTTCTTTTCTCCTGCCTTATTTCATGTGGTATAAATGAGGAGTAATTTGACTGAAAACCCTGTAGTGAAGTCACAGTTGGGGAAGAGAGGAACAGACACATGATTTTGTTGGTTATTATGAAGTTTGAAAACTCTTACTGGAAAAGTCAGTTAACCTGGGAAACACCATAAGCGTCAATGTCCAATTTCATACAATGACTGGGGCAGAAATTAAGCTTCAGCGTCTGCTCTGTGGGAGAGTTCATTCAGCAGCAGCTTCAAAGCTATGATTTGAAGATGTAGTTACTGTTTCTAAATCCCAGCACTTTTATAACTTTAAAAATTGGAAATGAAAAGTAACTCAAGTAAAATCTGGGTAAAGGTGAGAAAACCAGGTCTAATTCCTGAAAAGTAAATATTATATCATCCTGTATGAATGTACATGGAGTTAAATCCTAAAATTCTCATTTAGACCTAATTTCAAGCAAAACTCCCAAGACAATCAATAGGGATCCTGCAGACAGCCAACAGTGTACCTGACACCTTAAAGTTTGATTCTCTTATTTTACTAATGCAATTCTACCGACTGTAAAGAGTTGTTCAATATTTCCCCAAGCATAAGAGGAATCAGGCTATAATGTTTACAGGCTGTTTTTCATTAAGTGCACATGTACATGTTAAAAGAAAAAAGAAGTATAGCCGTTTGAATGTGTCACAGTAGTACCTAAGAACTCCCATTAGAAACTGGTCTCTGTTACAACAAGCACTGGGAAATACAGGAAGAAAAAACATCTCTGTCCGTGGAGTTTACACTGTGGACAGATTCTATCCTTGTTAAATTAAAAGCCTTTTGCCATTGACTACAAGAAGAGTAGGTTCAGCCTTAAGAAACTTTAATAAATGGATGGAAAGAATCAATTAAAAATGGGAACTGATATATGTAATTATATGACATTAAATCATGCAAAAAAATGTTGTCTCAAATATCACACTGGCAGGGCATGGATTTTTTACCCTGAGCTTTGTTAATTTCCATTGATTTATTTTTCCTTGGAAGCATTTATTTTCTGCAGCAAGGATGGCTGCTCCAGCTAAGGATTAGATGTTTATCCTTTAGTGTGGGCAGGGAGCCTAGGTGGATAAGAGATATTTTGCAGCTAAAACGGATATTCTACTTTTTTAATATTTATTGTGTTTTGAGAATATATAATTCCAGCAGAAAAGCAGAAAACAAGTAAGCAAGCTCCAAATGGAGCACCATCCTCTTAATCTAAAGGCTTCTTAAGCTTAGAAGCCAAGTGTTTTCAGTACTTCTCTTTGTGAGCTTGCTCATAACATTTTGTGGGCAGTGATATGAGGTGGAATAATTGCTAAGACTGTATTTCCTTCTCAAACTCTTCACTGAGGCAGACAGCAGATGACAAAAACCCTTTGGTAGCTCATCCCTTGGGGCTGGATGGCTGTTGCTGAGATCTCTGGAGTCTGTGGTCTGTTGGTGAGCACAGGGAGTGGCTTTCGCAGCCTGTAAGTCATGTATTGGGGCCTTATCCTTCTGCCATAATGACACGTGGACAAGGTCTTTGTCTGCCAGGATTAATACAGAGAGGTTAAAGGTCCTCAGAACCAGTGGTGTTTAAAACCTGTTTATAAAGAGTTTCTTTCTTGGGTACTTCTTGACAGTAAATAAGGCTTGTGCTATGGAAGGATTTTTATTACTTTTTTTTTCTCATTTTTGAATATATCTTATGAAACAGTCACTGCAGCTCAATATGAGGCTTAAAGCAGGCAGTGTTTTGGAACAGCAATCAAGCCAACCTGTGTCTTCTCAAAGGGAGGGATCTGGAGGAGCTGTGTTTCTTGTAACCCCTTCACCTCTGAATTATTTGCTGACACATGCACACCACATCACGTCTGTAACTCCTAAGGGCTGAGGGGTTAAGTATCTTGTCACTCCAGTATAGACACCTCACTTGCAAATCCCAGACTTTTTACCAGCCTTCCCCAGCAGGAGTAGGGAAACCCTGCTGTCAAGCCAGAGTGAAAGATGAGGGCTCTCTCTCAGCACCCCAGAACAGTCTCTGGATGCCAGGCAGCGTAGTCTAGGGGAAAAAGGGAGTGCAAGAGTACTGAGAAGGGGGTCCAAACAACTGAGGTCTACTCCAGCTGCTGTCCCTGACCTGCTGGACTTTAGTGGGCAAATAAGTCACTTTCTTTCTCTGTGCCTCAGTTTCTCCATTTGCTGAAAAGGTGGGAGTGATGCTGACCTCCTTTATGAAGGGGTTTATGGCCAAAGTGACAGAAAACAGAATGTAAGAGCTGGATATTGCAGTATTAATTGCAGCAAAACAAGTAGAAAAGCTGCAGGTTTGAGATTCTATTGCAACTTGCAGTCTACAGAGCTGTTCCTCCTGCCCCGTGTTCAGGTGCCCTGGCCATGCATGCCTGCTGCACACACACCTAGAAGTGATGAGTAACAGCTAAATTGCAGAGCTGCACGATAAATTGTTTGCAGTGTGCACTTTTGACCACCTCACCTGTGCACCCTGCATGCTCATTTGACAACGTCTGGGCAGCAAGTGCGCTGGCACTGTGGCCTTACCCTGCTGACCAACATTGTCTCATCATTTTCTTAGGTTCTCCCATCTATCTGTATCCACCTGCTATCTTCCTTATCCTTTCATGGTAAACACTTTGAGGTAGGGACTGTCTGTGTTTGTAATCATGAAATAATATGAGCATTAGCAACTCATAACAATCCACATACAGGGATTTGAAATACACCAACAGTGAGAATAATGGCACAGAACTCATATAGCATTCATTGCCCCAAACTTTCGAGTACTTTCAAGCTGATCACATGACAAGTACCAAAACCATATTCCTTCAGTGAAGGGCCTTACTCCTAGAAACTGAAAAATTGCAGGTGGTTTGTAGAAAGCCTTGGATGAGCAGCCACAAGGGTGGCTTGGAGCTCTTAATTTTTGCTTTGCCGCACAGGCACCACTGACATCAGGATCTTAATGCAGGGAACACCCACCCCATCCTTTTCTGCATTGTCTGTTGCTGACCTTCCCTCTGGGACATGCGATCTGGACTGAACCCTTGACCCATTCAAATCAGTGGTGGATCTGCTAAGCTGAATGTGAGCAGAGTTCAGACCTCTCATCTTCTGTTCCTTCATCTCTCTGCTTTCTCATAGCCAGCAGCTTGCTCTTATTGTCTTCACCCAAGACTACCTGTAATCATGCTTATTAACGACCTAAACCAAATTGCACCAAAATCACTGGGAAGATGCTCATTAGCACTGATAGTTTTGGATCAGTCCCTAAAATAAAGGCTTTCCATTGCCCTCATGCTGTGCTAACATTAACTATTTCATTTCCACAGAACTTGCAGGCAGATGAGCTGAGAGGCAGGGGATACCCTCAGCCCTTGCTCAGGAGAGTGTGGTGACGAAGAGAAGGGGAGCTTCTGTTTTCAGATCCATCACTCCTCCATCCAGCCCCTTTTCCTCCTGCCCCAGACACAGCCTTGGCTGCTTTGCAGTTGTTCATAAACACCATCTACATCTGTCCTGAGCCACGAGATGTATTAATCAATTTGATGAGGATGTTAAAGCTTTCTCTTTGCACCTAATTATGGGCTGATTTATAGTACTGGCCTTGTGTTTGATGGAGCTCTCCCCTTGGCAGTGATTTACATGGCATTGGCATCAACCTCTCCATCTCTCCAATACTCTGTCATTTTCTCTGCCCCTCTTTCTCTTTTTTCTCGCTCCCTTTGCCATCTCCCCCCTCTTCCCCACATCCCTCTGCTCTATGTTCCCTCATGAGAGCCTAATGACATGTTGACAGACTAGTGAAACATTGCTCCCTCTTCCCTGCATCTGTCTCTGGCTCGGTGGCTCCCCAGTGCTCTCTGACACATCCAGATGGAAGGCCTGGCAGGCGAGGCAGAGGCTCTGGCCATTGCCCCAGTGCAAGCCCTGCAGCTCCACAGATTTCCTTCTGGAAGTAGTTGACAGCAGAGCTCTAGATTCCCCCAGGGGACATCTCTGTGCTGGCAGGGGTCTGGGGACCACCCATCCTGGTTCTCCAGACTTCACTGAAATCCTCTAATGAAGTAATGAAGTAATTAAATAGCAGTGATTCAGACTTCCATGGTGTGACTCACCTGAGGATCTCCAAAATTTCTTGGAGTGGGAGGGCAAGTTTTACTTCCTTTTAGTACCAGTGAGGAAACAGAATGACAGAGGCACTAGACAGTTGCATTTCTGAAAGGTGCAACTGCTATAGTCATCCCACTCTAGTTATAATCCAGAGGTTCCTCTCTTGAAGTTGTTGGGGAAAGTGGAAGGAAAATGAAGCAATTACACCAGTTTCTCTCATTCCTGTGAGATTAACTCTGCCCCAGAGCAGAACCTGCTCCATAAGTTTCAGTGTAACACTTCTTTTCTCTTTTTCACTCTTCCTCTTTCTCTTTCTTTTTTTTTTTCCTTTATATTTTCAGAGCTGAGATTCTTAAAATAAAGTCAAAGAAGTCTCAGGGTATTTGGAGACATACAAAAAAAAGAGAGGTGTTTCACATAGGTCATATATTATACTAGATTGAGCATTCATGGCTACTGGTACTAACACGACTCCAACCTCATGGCCCACCTTTTGTGCCTGGAAATTGCAAATTCTAGGGCAAATAGTGTTACCTTCTTTGTGTGAGCAAAGATAACAGGCTGAGGATGGAGGAGACTCAGTAAAGTTTTTTATTTGCTGACTCTGAATTTCCTAACTTCGGCTGCTCTCAATTAGGAGGTCTAATGTGTGGGGAAATGACAACAGTGATACATAGTTGAGCTGAGGAGATGTTCTTAAAATCTCCAGAAAACAGTGAGATATTAGATGGCACATACTGACCCTGAATCCATCCTCCAGTTTACATGTGCACTCACTCCTCTTTGAGCTGTACATCCCCTTTCCCTACATGCAGCTGCCACTTTGCACAGCAGGTGGTTGGTTCTCCAGCTGCCAGATGTGCCCATGAGACCAGATGTTTTGTGTGTTCAAAATCAGCTGTACATCCACAACGTACAGATTAATTCAGTGGTGTGAGCTGAAATGAGCAAACAGTATAGGAGGTGAAATCTTCTCCTATTGCATTACTAACACTGTAATGACAATGGAACTTCTAGTCTGTCCCTTCTTTTGAGAAAAGTTTCTGCCAAGAAATTATAGGTAAAACACTTTTTGCTTTGCCATGAAAGAAAATGAAGCCTCTTTCCACTTTCTGGGATTGAGTCATCAAAATTCACCTCACAACCAGACTAATGACTTTAAAAGTCTGAACTTTGGAGTTACACCAAAGATAAACTTGGCTAGTTGTAACATATACCAAAAAAAAGTCAAGAGTCCAAATAAAGATATCAGGATATCTTCATATGTATACCATATTCATGTGTCACTGCAGTTCATGAAACCATGTCCATCTTGTGAAGACCAAGATCTTGGCTTGACAAGATGCCCTTTGCATGCAGGTGTGCATATGTGGAAAACTATGCAGACGCTTTAGCCTGCAGATTGCACATGTGTTCCATTGCACTCCATAAAATGCATATTAATGGTGCTGAAGCTGGAGTCCTGTCCAGAGAAGCAGATGCTTGTCGATGGTGAAGCTGGCTGTGCTGAACAGATGAAAAGACATCTCTGCTGCTGAGTGAATTCCATCAGACCAGGAGCAGCTGCTCTAAAGCTTCTGAAAGCAAAAATCCTCATGAATAAATATTAGGAGGGAAAAAATGAGGCTTCTAGAGAACAAAAGGAAGCAGAGGAAGTTACTGAGAGATGCTGAGACCTTTCATCTCAGCAAAATATGTAATTAACACAACACACACATCTCCCCCAGAAAGGCCTTGCATTTGTTCAGGGTGACTATAGGATCAGAGATAAGGTTTCTTTTGGTGAACAAGAACGACCATAAACTGCTGTTCCTCTGCCTGTCAACACAGGAGCGCTTGGCATTACTGATTTCACAAAGTTACTGAGTCAGCCTCCTGGAAATGCTCAGCAATCATTTGATCTAAAGGGAAGCTGCTGGGGTTTCAAGTCCAGAAATGCTTGGCATTCCCATGAAAAAAAGTGCCCATTTTCGAGGATGGCCATACCTTGGAGCAGTGTTGCATTCCTCTATGTATCACTGCTTCCAGGTACCAAAGCAAAGCTGCAGGACTTGATTTCTAGTAGCCCAGTTTACACCTGCATCATGCAGATGTAAAATGCTGCCGGATCAGCACGCTGCACAAAGGACTGTGGCAATGTGAGGTGTAATGCAAAGGAGGACTTGCAGACTCAGCATTCTCCATCTTTACAAGGTATCTGGTGATAAGGTGAGGCAGAAGTAGCTTCGTCTCTTCTGGGAAATGAAGGATGGGCTTGAGAGCAGATGTGACTCGCATGCTTTCTGTCCACACAGCCATCTGTTAGGCCAGCTTTCACTCAGACTCAGAGATCTGCAGTGTATTTAGAAAGAGCTGACCTTAGACTATCTGCTGATGGATTGGGCTGTGGGACAGTTGGCTTCATCTGATGTATCTGATCCCTTTGCACTGCATTAACGAGAACCTGGATGCCTGCTTAGCTGGGGCTTTCCCCTTCCCATGAGCTTTAGAGCCCAGGTTCCGGCAGCCTCCCAGCATGACCTTGAGGACTTAAACTGCAGCTAGCAGACACGGCCAGCCGTGAGAAATGCCCAGAGCTGTGCTGGACTGGCAGTACAACAGGCCCAGTGGAACACGGAATCTACTTTGTAGCTAAAAGCTGAGATATTATTTTGCCCAGTTGCTTTCAAATCCATTGCTCAGTTATTAATTCATATGTTCACACTTGTGCAAATTCTTCATTTCCACCAGCTCTGCTTGTTGGTGTCAACAGCCAATAAACAGACCACCAGGGCTGCATGAGAATACTGGCATACCAATGTAGCCAGGCTGAATTCAACTCCATTTGTCTCAGAAGCCAGAATTAGATGCCTAGAGGAGTATGTAAAACCTTCCAGAAGGCAGATGTTTCTCCTGCACCCTCGTCTTCACACCCTGCATGTACACACATTCACTGGAGTCTGTTGGCTCCAGACTTACAGAAACTGCTTTCAAATGTATCTCCTTTCCTGTCCCCCTCCCCATAGCTCATATTGTTACCAGGAGATGACATGTCACTGCCTCATTGCCGTATGACTTGTTACGATGGCTGTCAGGGGTAGCCAGCTTCCCCCTTTCTCATTTGATCCATTTGAACCACTTCTTGATGGCAACCTGGAAATATGTTTCTCTTCCTTGCAGTGTGCTCACCCCTTGGAGCTATCAATTTATTACAGATAAAAAAAAATAGGGATAACTACAGATGGCTCGCAGCTGGAGGAAAAAACAGACACAAAATTCTGCTGGCTGCAGTTTCAATTGAGCCCAGGATAATTCCCTCCTTCTGTTTCTTCTGGGTGAAGAGATGCAGTTCTTTCTCGTCCTATAAGCAGTAATAGGTAGGCTGAGTTGGTGCAAAAACAGTAACAGACTGAAGCAATCAAAAAAGTCCAGAATGACTTTGCAGAACAGAATAACTCTTTTGCCTTTCTATTAGTCTTCTCTGTCTTTCCTCTTCCCTTCCCTTCCCTTCCTTCACATTTTTGCACCTACAATAAGCAGGTGTAATTCAGTACTTACAAAGCTCCATGTATTCTGTAGCAAGTTGTGCAATAAATCCCTTCCAGAAGAGTGACAACTTCAATTTAACCTATCTCCGTGAAATACCTCCCATTCCTCATTCTTACGTCTGTCTCTCTTCTCCCCTTGCCTTTATTTTTCCATCAGATATGCAATTGTGGCCTCTGGTCAAAAATAATCTGATATAGGATGCTGTGTTTAAAAAAACAACAATTAACAAGTCCCAAAACACTGGTATCTTCCACTAGACAAGGTTCCAGATTTCATGCATGTGGAATCCCTAACATTATCTCCTGTGCTTTCTTGGTGAGTCTGGTGCATCTGGACTCACTCACTTATCTGTTAGATATGAGGAGTTATCTGATTTACAAATTCTGGAGAAGGTACAAAGAAGAGCTATAAATTGATCAAAGGTATGGAGGGTCTTAGCAATGCTGATAGACCAAAGTGTTTAATCTCATAGAGTTTGGAGAAACTGAGATTACAGGGTGGGATGCTGGGTGTAGGGAAAGATATGAGGGAGAAAAGGCTGCTCTTGCTCTCCCTGAAAGCAGATCTGAGAGACAAGGATAAGAGTGTGTTCAAACTGAGCAGGAACAGAGAAATATTCAGCTGCTCAGAGAGGTTAAAGTGATGTTGTCAAATATTTTTACTTAGAATGTAGGTTTGCTAATGCATTGTTTTCTGCCCTCGAGGACCATGGAAGGTAACTCGAATTATCCAGCACGTCAAAGGGAATCCCAGGCCTGTTTGTATTATACAGACAGTACTAGCGCTATAACCATGACAGTCTAGTGATTTGGGATTTTTTTATCCATTATCCAATGCTATGAAAGTGGCACTGTGGCTAATCCCCTCCACCAGTGAGAACAACCTTTCTGCCTCAAAAAAGGTCTAATGTAATAGTGCATTTAGTTCCCTTGAAAGAAAAGCTGACAGTCTGGACTCCCTCCTGGTAGTGTCACAAGAACTGCTGGTTGACAGTGACCCTAATACAAGAGACAAGAGGAAACCTTTCTTCCAGCACTTGCTCTTGGAAGTTGGACCTCCCTGTAACCATCCTTGCGGTTGTGGCCAAGCCCCTGCAACAGTTTCTCCTTATCCAGGAAGAAAATATAATATCTATGACCTCTTCTAGTCTTGGCCTCTCTGCTGTGAATATCTCGATGTTGACTTTTGCCAGTGTGCTTTAGGGACCATTCCTGGCAGGGGAGGATTAGGGATATTGGCACAGAGGTCATTTGAACAGTTGGGAATTAGATCCAGCCTGGCTTTAGTTTGAATTAGAGCGCTTTTGATGAGAAGAGGTCATGAGCTTTATATACCTTTCCATTACTGCTCTTCTGGGCACTTGTTCTGATGATGCAAAAATTTTCTGATCACCCGTAGTTTCTGGCCTCAGTCCTTTCATACTGATTCTCTAAGCACAGTCAGCTGCATTCAACTGGTGTTCAAGTTCTTTGTCACCTTAGTTGTCCAAACGGAAAGGATTTGCTCATGCTATTCAGGGAGAGGTGGTTTCTTACAAAATGATCTAATTTTGTATTTTCAAGTGCTTTTAATATTTGCTATATTAATGCTCTAGCACCAATCTGTGTTGACAGTGCAGCCTAGTGGATAGAGCACTGGGCTGAGACTCAGCAGGTCTGAATTTTGTTCCCACTCCAGCTTGCTGGATAGTTATGAGCAACTCACTTTGCCTGGCCCTACATTCCCAGATATAAAATCATAAAAATGCTGATATCATTTCTGAAACCTACCAGAGAAAAGCAGGACTGTTCTTTCACTTATCTCCTGATTGCATTTTACCTTTGTATAATGTGGTATTTGCTGACGAAGGTAGTTAAGTAAACGCTACTTATGACCAGTGCCATGTGAGAAAGGGCTTTCCAGTGCTAGCTGTGTGGCAGGGGATATAAGCAAAATGGCAGTACAGAAGGTAGAGGGATGAAGAGTGGACACGGTACTGGGGTTTTATCACACTGTTTTTATAACAGCATATTTCTGTGCTGGCATGTCTTCAGCTGGTACAGCTGGGGCAATTTTTTTTCCTTCAGTGGAATTCTGATTATTTGCAATCGCTGAGAAGAGAGTCCAGTTCCTCCAGTGAACTCTTGCTACAACAAGAGCAAGAAGAAAATCAGGTCCCAAAAGGAAATTCTGAAAAGTGGTTTCTACTCTATGTGTCTCTGTAGATTGATGCTGAGGCCCATACAGCTGGAGCTTTTCTGCCACTGAGTCGTCAGCTGCCATAATGCTTCCATATCCTATTTATTCTTGGACAGTAGGTAGAGCTCCTTCTAGTGTGGATTTTTACTCCATCTGTGTAGACTTCAGTCTAAACAAAACCCAAACCCTACAGGACAACCAGCAATTACAGAAGACTTATTATCCTTTCTTAGCTGAAACAGGAGGATAAGATCCCTTAGGCTGGTAAAGGCAGCAAAACCCGGGAAAAACGCAGCATCAGTAAATATTAAAAATGGAGTCATGGGGAGCATTTTTGCTGTTTGAGTAGTGATGGGGCAAGTTTTCTTTGCCAGCGTGCTGTAGATCTGCAGTTCCTCAGCATGACTGAGATGGCTCTGTTGCTTTTGATTTGGTTTCCCTGTTGCTTTTGATCTGATTTCCTTTTCAGAAGGAGAGGGAGAGAAGGGCCAGGTCAGCTGGATCCAGGAAGGGCTGGAAGTGTTGATCCACTAGGGTGCATCTTTGGCCTGGATGTCTGAAGGGTGCTGTTTTCAGATGCCAGCTATTAGGCTTTGGGGTTGTCTCTACTGTAACTATAATTAGGAAGGGGGACTCTTTGTTTATTTAGGCTGAGAGCTTTAAGATAAATGACAGCTCCGAAGATGCTTTTCAGCACTTCATAAATCAACTGCCAGCTGGCCAGTTTCACCTCTGAAATGTCTCCTGCTTTTTTTCTTTGCTTTTTTTTTTTCCTCCCAACTTTGGAAATATGGTATATCCAAAAGGAAAAAATCTTCCAGAGAAATAACTGTGATAAGGAATATGTGCATTTGGGAAGGGGGGAGGGGAAATGACTTCATCCTTGAAAGACTTGAAATGTTCGAAATCTTAGCTCATTCCCTCATTGCAATTTCTGAATTCAAAGCCATTAGAAGGCATCCTCACTGAGAACTTGCAAAGGGCAGAGACACCCAACAGACTGACTGACACGTCCTCAGCTGCCATGACAGACATTTTTCTGATTTCATTTAATGCCTCTTTTCATTGTCTCACTCAACACATCCAGAGATTTACTGGTGTTCTTTTTCGTTAGCTGAGTTTCTTTGATTCCTGCACAGCTCATGGGATTGTTTGTGCCAAGGACCCAGCGTCCCCTTTCTCCAGAGTGAGACAAGATTCCTGCCGAGAGGTTGTTGACAGCCATGCAGTCTCTGTGGGCAGAAGTGAACAGCATTTGAACTCGAACACCATGCACACTTAGAAAGGCTCTGGACTGTTCTTCAACCTCTTGCTAAGCCTGGAATCAAATTCTGTCTGTGTACAAGGGTGGGGTGTGGTGCAAAACGTGACTGAGGCCTTTGGATTCTCAGAAAAGTACTGGCAAAATCTGTGGTGGTTGAATTTTAGCATCCCAGATTATAGGTCTGTGCAATCTGAGGAGATGGAGTTGTCCTTTCATTTTGGAACTGGATTACAGACTCAGTGCTTTTCTTACAGCAGAGGAAGGGAACATTGTCAGTCTAATCCTGCTTTATATGGGCATCTGAGCACGATCAACTGAAACATGGATTCTACCCCAATGGGTGATACAGAGACCCAGACAATCAGAGGGACATAAGAGGACAGTGGCCCTAGCTATTGGAACAGGGATGAGGGCACTTTTACCTACAATAGTCACCAAAAAAAAGCTCAATGGATTCCTAACTTAGATACCAGCTTCCAAGAGTCCCTTCCCATGGTCACCACGGCTCCCAACAGTCACAGCACATGGGCAGGTGGAAGTAAATACCAAAAATGATGCAGCAAACAAGACCTGCCAGCTGTGCACTTAAACCAGGGTCTCCAGGACGGCCTCGGGAGTTGGGGTGGGAGACCATATACAGGTATATGCTACATGACCAGGGAATGGCACTCGGTTGGCAGCAGCATTAACAGTATAACCCTGCACCCCTGATCTCCAAACACTCACTGGGGCAGAATATCAAAGAACTGCGGATAGGGGCCTAGATTAGTCTGATGGACTTTTGGATGGAGGAGAGGAAAGGGAATGAGCAATCTGCCTGTGAAAGATCCTGCTAAAATAGGCCCTAGATTTTATTCTAGATGGGTGGTAAACCTACTATGGCTGTGGGGCATGTTCCTCCTCTTTCAAGTGTGTTTTTCTGGGCATCTAAACTTAGCCATGAATGGAAGAGTCAGGAGCTCTGGCTACAGACCAAAATAAATGCAGCAGAGACAAAAGGAAGAAACAGAATGAGTAGGAAATCATGTAAAGAGGAGACAAAGGACTAACAAATGTGCATATGGCTTTTAGACAGATCTTCAGAGGCTATAAAACTGCGTGAATCTCAGGTGCATGTCACAACATTGCTGAGAAAACTGCACTTAAATTACTAGATTCTGAGGTCATGTAAATTGGCCAATCTCCACTGACCTCTTGTAAACTACAGAGAATAATGGAGAAAAGTTTCTTTTCAAAGAGAAGTGGGAAGACTGAGATGTTTAACAAAAGGGCCTAGAAAAGCTCCAAGCACTGGACAGTCTCCACCTGGTTACATTAAACTAGTTTCTACATTTTTCAAAATCCACCCGTGCTTTAATCTCTGCTCCATTTCACATTTCCTTGTGATGTTGTCCAAAGAAATGCACTCATTGGCAATAAGCTTAACAGTCACCACAAAGCTTAACAGGACCTTGATGTGGCTTTTAAAAAAACCCAAACCCTTAACTGCTGAGGCTCACGAATTTTTTCTCCTCAGCAGATGTTATAGGGGGACTGAAGCTTGGCAAACATTTGCAGACATGGATAATGTTCATACTGATGGCCTGATTCTCATTTACATGAAACTGCCTTTACAATTCTCTGGCTTGGAAAAAGTGCCTCTAAAGTGTGTGCGAAAGCAATTTCTGTAAAGGGACCTTAGCAGGAATGAAAATCAGACTGCCAGTCTCCCCAGGCATATGAGGATTATAAATATAGTTAGCTTAGCTTTCTTGATTGCAGTCCAAAACCCCTGATATTATCTGTGTAAGTCTGTTATAAATGTCAAATTCTTTCACCAATAGCCCTTGTGACAGCCACAGACTCTGTCTCCAGATTCTTGATTATCCTGATTGTTAATGTGTGCTGTGATAGCATCTAGAAGCTGTTTTCCTGAGTCAGGACCTTATGTTCGAGCACAGAAGAGCAAAAAGATGTTTAGTCCAGAATTTTTCCTAGTTTGCAGCACAGTACAACCTTCTCACCCAAAGAGCAGGTTTGGGATTTTCTTTTTCCTCTTTGATCTGTGCTGAAACAGCAGCTGTGACAGTAGCAGCCTCAAGCTCCAAGACTCGTGTAGCAGGGGGTGGTGCAGGAGGCATGATATTTTCAACTCCGTCTTGTCTTTTCTTGTGTGGAGGCAGCGATTCAAGCACATTATTTTTATATATACTGTTCTCAGGCTTCTGTGGATTGATTTAAGAATGTCTAATTCACTTGAGGCATAACAGTCCGCTTTGCAGATGCTTATAAAAGTAAGTTTCCAACATAACACCCATAGGTATAGTCCCATGTCCAGGAGCCCCGCAGCATGGTAAACTGGGAACTGTAAACTTCTTGGCTGATCTTAGAGCCATCCTACACTTCCAGAAAACAGAATAACGTAGAACCTTGTGCATCCTAATTGTACATGGGTAGATTAGGTGGAAGCAACCTCTTCATCTCTGCTTTGTTCAAAAAACATCGCAGAGACCTACTTCCATGGTTTCTAACTTTGGGAAGAGGGGAATATGTTTTTACAAGCTTTGAGGAATTTCCTCCTCTGGTGATACTGAAGCTGGACACGACATAAGTGGTGACAGTTTATCTGGAGATGCTGCTGTATTCATTAAGAGGAGCTGTTGCTGTTTATCTGTGTCTTGTCTGCAAAATCAGGTGTTCAGAAAACAAATTCTCAATGTTGTCACCATGCTGTAGTGTTAATGTAGAAAGGGGTAGGTTTTCAGAGGCACTCATCCAAACTCTGAAGCTAGCCATTTCTGGGAGATACTGCTCCTCCTTACAAAGGCTTTCTTTGGTGGTGTAAGGGAAATGATCCCAACTCTAAAAGAAAAATCTCCTTTTTCACCCAAAACTCCATCCAGGAAAAAGTCAGAAAATATTTAAAGCCTTGTAGCAACTTTTAAAACATTGCCTTAGGCAGACTGGTACATCCTTACAAGGAGCAATATGAGTAATACTCCAGGTGAGTCATCACGGATGCAGTAGATGTCTGCCTCTGACCTGGTGTTTTATGCTGTCTTTATAAATACTCCAAGGCAGCGGGCACTTTTAAGGTGTGGCTCATTTCCTTGTGAGCCAGAGTTTAGCTGGCAGGCAAAGTGCCAGTGGCTCTCTACCAGCTATAAAGGACTCTGGATGGCTGGATTGGATGAAAACACATACATTGTAAGCATCTAAAGTTAGCAGAGATGAGTCCCTCTGGTGAAATCTGCTGGCCAATTTGCTATTGCTGCTTGTTCTTACGTAAAAGACATTCAGCTATTACTATGATAGGCAGCAATTTAAAATCCTAAACCAATATGTGATCGCCCTGTTGCTTTTCCCTCTTTAGGTATGCCACGGAAGGAATAAGCAGCCACTAAAGATGGAGTAGCAGGCGGACCAAACAGCCCCATGGCTTAATGATTTTTTTTTAGTCTTTTAAATTATGTTTTTGACTTGGAGAAATGAGCTCACACTAAAAATAGCAATAAGAAGATTTAACCTCCACAAAACTCCACCTCTCTAGCTGTCAGAATACTTTGTCCTTTGCCTGTAGCCATGCGAGAACACCGTGCAGCCCTCCAGTTGTGACTGCTGCTCTGGTGGCTCTCAGGGTTTCTCTGCAGCTGCCAGGGTGGCTGCAGATGAATCTGCGGTAATCCCAGCCACTCCAGTCATCTCACAACCCTGGATCTGATAATGACAATGACCTTTTTCTGCAGAACTCTGCTATCCCCACCTGTGTCTGCAGCCAAGTCTGCCAGCTATCAGCAGTCCCTCCTCACACCAGTAACTCTTCTCTGATCCAGCCCTTCTTTCCAGCTCTCTTAACCCTACTAAATTCTGCTCTGCCCCTTCATACAACTGAAGCCAGATAGACTGTGCCCAACTGTTCAATGCTTTGTGAAGTGACCCAACAGCTGGTCGAAACCATAACATTCATCTTTATGAACAAGATGAGCTGGCATTTTTGGGATAGAAAGATGACCATGTTTGTCATCCTACTGACACAGCTTCTTTTTTTCAATCTAAGCAAACAGTCTGGGCTTGCTTTCTTGATTTGCCATTTTTCTTTCTATGAAATGCCACAAACTGACACAATATATTAGTTACTCAGAGATTTCAAAACCTCAGCCAGCTTATCAGCAGCCAAGAGCACTTGTTGAGAAAAGGGAAATCAATATGATGAGAGAAGCAGGCATGTGTGATTTAAAATAGACCATTTTAAAGTCATTGAGCCTAGTTCTCTGCTGCCTTGTCCTTTCTATGTGACCTGCATGTTCCATGTTTTCACAGAGGCGAATGAGAGTTGCACAGGTAAAAATGCTGTCAGAGAGGAAAAGACAGCAGAGGGCTGAGTCCTAAGGTGTATGTGAGTGGGTTTTATTGACAAAACAATATCACACCCTCTCCAGCCCGTTCCAACCCATGTACTGGCTTTGGATAGTTGCCCCTTGTACATAGTGCCCCTTCCCCTTAACAAACAGTGAACTCCCAATAATTTTAAATAGATGGATATGAGGCCAGCACCCTACTGTGTGGCTGCAAATTCATGCAATATCCTGGACAATGTCCCACAGAACAAACCTTCGGTTTAAATTGAGCCTTTCTACCACCATCCATTCACTGGCTTTCTTATGACCAAGCATAGAAAATAGCAAACATCTTGTCTGAAGTGTTGTACAGGATTTACAGTGTCATAAAACTGGAACTGGATCAGACCATTGTTTTTTCTGGTTTGAGACTCTCTCCAGGAGACACAGCACCAGCTGCTGTACTGGAAGGTACAAAAAACCTCTGCAAATGCAATTATCAAACCACCTACCCACAAGGAAACTTTCTCCCTGACACCCATTAGTTAGGGGTTAGTTTATACCCTTCAGTGTGAAGGTTTATAAACTTTGCAAAACTCTGTGTCTGAACATTTCCTTTCTTTCTCCCTCCTTTTCTGTATTATCAGATATGGATGGTGTTTCTTACTTGGACCACTTCTAACAGCAATCACCTTAAATGTCCATATTAAAAAGTTGACCCATATGCTTACTCATTCGCTTTTGAAACCCAAAGCCCCCGAAAAAGCAAAAGACACCTTATACTGGGGTTATGCGGGGGTTTAAATCAGCCTCAAGACATGAACAATTTCCCATCGTTCTCTCTAGCCTTTTTCCTAGGATGGGTGGGGGAGAAACAAAGAAGAAATGCCCCCTATTTAGTATCTATTGGTCCCTTGAACACAAGAACCACTTGACCCTTTTGCATAAACTCCTGTTAGCCCCTGCCAGCTGGATCCCATGTCCTGCAGCACTCTGTACACGGGGGGGTATCAAGCAAAGCACAGATCATCTGCTGACTGCTGGGCGGCTACTCACCCACTGGAGAGCAGAGTGTGCTTATCAGGATGCTGCACCTCCAGACACCAACAGCACAATGACAGCAGGACCTGCCTGTGAAATGAGGCCAAGATAAATGATGTATTGCCCTCATCCCTAACAGTGTGGCCCAGACAGAAACCAGGTGGAGGGGAGGGAGCCAGCACCTTCTGTAAACAATCCCCTGTCTCAGCTGAAACAGCTCTAGGCTGAGATGCCGGATTAAGAAAGTGATTCTTGCCCTGGACAGAAAGTTAAAGGGCAGGGGTGATAATGCACTGATGGCCAAAGGTGGTTGGGGGAACTTAGCCATTACTCAGCAGTGGTTCATTTGACCTGGCAGGAGAACATCTGATATCTAAACAGTCCCACTCATCCTGAAGCACTCAAAAACCTCTACACTAAATATTTGATGCCCTTGTTTGATAATGTTTATTTTGCTTTCTCCCCACCTGTGTGAGGCTAATATGCTGTGAGTGGGGAAAACATGGGGTAGCACATACCAGAGATAAAACACTAATGTGTGATCTTTTTTAAACAGAGATTTATGAGACATACTATGAAGCTGACTGGGCAAAAAAAAAAGTGGGGAAATTACTATGGGGACTGTTTTTGCATTGGTCTAAATGCCATCAGCGGCATGTGATGTCCCAGATCTTCTCTCTTCTGCCTTTGTAAGAAACTTGTGCAAATCACGACACACTCAGTTGACTCGTGATTTAGTACCAGGATTTTGATCAGCCTTGTCTGGGTATCAGTTTCTCCACTTCTGCATGGGTGGAAGGGGAGGGAGGAAAGATGGATTTAAGTCAGCCTCATTTCCCTGTATCTGAGATAGTTCTATACCCTCTCACCATTCCACTGTAAGTTAAAACAGTTTAGATATAGTCATGTTTTCTGGGTTGTCCACTGAAGACTGTGCCTTCTTCCCGTGTGAGTTCGTAGTTGCCCAGGTGATGCCAGTTTATACCAAGAATTGGGGCACCCCAGTTTCCAAGGGGGGACCACCGCCTAGGTTGTAGCAGTCTTCATCTAAGCTGGTTGTCCAGAAACTCTTTACAGTCAGCAGAGATCTGGTCAATACAGTTAGTGAAATTTAGAGGGCGATTCATCTGACCAGACATGACCTTCTCTAGAAAGAGATGGATGGTGCCCTGGACTCTGCTCTCTGTACTCACTACAGTTCCAGTGATTAGAAAGGGAAGCCAGCCCAGACGGAGGTGATGTTGTTACAAACACCCACATTTAATAAAGTGAGTCGTGCCCTTGCTCTCTAAGGCTGCTACAGACAGCAATGCAAAGTATACGTTTGCCACTGGGTTTGTAAGTTGACTAATTCTTAATTTGAGGGGCCGTTACGGACCTCTTCCATCCTGACAGCTCTGAGACCAGTTTGAATGGCAAGGCCTCCGGTCTCCTAAAGTACTCCAAAAACCTACAAGGTCTACCCAGAATTTACATCAGAAGTACAGCTTTCTCTTTTGTGTTCCTTTACAAACCAAGACCCTCCTCCCCAGTTTTTAATACCAAAGCATTTACCACACATAAGGAGAAAATACTGTGTGAGCTGGATTCTTTCTCTACGTCAACTGAAAATATCCTTTGGCCTTTTTCATTTACTTATTTTGACAGGAAGTCTTGGCCTCTGGGCTGATGTGTTTCCTTTCCAGACAGAAAGAACTGTGGTCTTCTAAGAACTGACGTTGTCTAGTGGTTACTTCTAAGAACCAGAAATCCTGCACTTTCTTTCTGATTTCACCCCTGTTCAGGAAAGAAGAAGCCACATTCATGTCTTTTGCCTCGATTTCCTTGTTTGACAGAGATACAGTAAAACCCCTGTTACACAGGTTACCCTGTTACCATTGGCCAGTAGATTCTCATTCTCAAATTCTTGTTTAAAAACTCTTCATTAAAAGAAAGAGCTGGCGGTCGCTTTCTAACAAAAAGTAAATAACAGAGGTAGTCACGGTGCTGGTTCTATTGCTCTTGATCTGAGATAAACCCTTTTTTTATCTGCTGGATTATTAGAAGCACACCTTTACTTGTGAAAGTTCAGGTGAAATTGGGATAAAAGCTGGAAAGGATGCGGGCTGTAAGTATGTTTAAAATGTTATCTGTTCTTTCTCAAACATGTCTTTCCAGCTCAGGTATTTACATGCTGATAACCTTTTGGTCCCAATGGTGCTAGGGACTTCGTGCCTTGTATTTCAAAACTGATAAGAAATTGAAAGATGTGGAGGCTCCAAGAAACATTATGAAAAACAATCCCCCTCCTTTTTCCCTAAGTTCCTTGAGTTATTGCGCTACTTGAAACACTGAATTTATGGAAATTATTTACTGTAGGAAGTCTTTTGCCCCAAAGAACCTAGGAAGGAGATATAACTTTGAGGACTGATGGAGAAGAGGAGACAACTGCTTTTGTTATTCAAAGGTTTGGCCTTTGTTCTCCCTTTGATCTGCCACTCTCGTGGCACTCTTCCTTCCTATCAGCAGACCAAGGAGAATTTTTATCTTGCTGGGAGCCTTTGCATGTGTGCTGTTATTTTTTATTAAAGTCCTTTTGCAGTAATATCAGGAGAAGTTTTGCAACTATCTCTGTGGCTGTTTGTCTTGTAGGAACTGAACAGGCAAAAAACACTCCATGTTCTTGATGTTTTAAATAAGCTAGTGAGTAAATGTCCTTGGAATGCTTCCCCCCACCCCCCTTTTATGCAGTAATGTGGCCACACCGTAGAAGAAGATTTAGCCAAAAAGTAGACATTTAGGAATGTTGGACATATCTGAGAACAGGAAAGCAGGGGAAGCTCATGCTACTGCTTGAATTTCACCGAGCAGGTAGATACTGAGAATAAACTTCCTCTGATGTTACATAAAATGAGTTCAGCAGATCTAGGGCCAAGCAGAAGTAAAGTTTGCTGTAAAAAAAATAAACAAATAAGCAAAATCCACTGCAAGTGATGCTGTCTAGCACAGACTGGAGACCAAGAGAATTACTGACAGTGGACTCCCATTCCTCGAGATCAGGAAGGGAAAGAACTTTGGCAGGGTGAAATTTCCCCTGCCATTCCCCACCTTATGAATAAACACAAGTGTTCATTCTCCCCAGCCCTCTCACTGGCACCTTTCACAAGCTCTCCATTGAGTGAACAAGACCGAGGAAACTGCAGGGGGATACACAGCTCTGAATTTACTGGCAGAAACAGCAGCAGTTTCAGCTTGATGCTGTTGACCTCTGATCACTGCGTTAAGTTTTTATGTTCAAGTAGCTGGTACAAGGCCAATTTTATGAACTGAGTTTTAAACTTGTACAAAGGTCTTCAGAAGGAACAAAATTTAGACTGTTAATCTCTTGAAATGATGCTGATACTGATGGCAAATACTCTGATATTGCAGAAACAGAGCCCAAAAGGCACTCAGATGCTGAGCAGATACTCTGCATGCGTCAAATGCATCAGTTTAGTGACATGTATCCTCTTCTTGTACTTCTATGGATGTTTCTCCTCACTGAGAGATGATGACCACGAAAGGCAGTTAATATAATGTGCTTCATCTGGAATACAGTCCAGCACAGCAGGGTACTGAGGCCTTGGCACAGAGACAGTTAAGCAAGCCAGATGAGGTTCCAGTCATACCTTTCATAGCCAAGACTGTGCAATTGATTTATGTCTCGTGCTGATGATGACAGAAAAGTGCAGGCTAGTTAAAACAGGGCTCTTGGTGTATTTCATGTATGACTGGACAAAGCTTAACGCAGCAGGTCAAAGGCATTGCAAAAATTCAGGTCCTTAATAAAGATCCTCGTGTGCATCTCACTGGAAGGCTGCAGAGGGTATTGGCCTGACGAGCTTGGCACTGCCTGCAAGCTGCAGATTCCTGCCCTCAGTCTCTGTCCCCACTGTACAGCACCAGCCAGCTGACCTCAGACCACCTTCATCAGCTGTTTGAAGGGACTCACTCAAACTGGCCTCTGGCAGTGCCCAGACCACCCTTCCTGTAGGCAAAACTTGCTGCGCGCTCACTTCTGGCACCAGCGTGCTCGCAGGCAGCTGGGAATTGGTAAACTCGACTTTTGTGTTCTCAGGAACAGTTAAATGAGCTTGGTCTAGCATACCTGAGGAATGTCACTTCCCGCCCAGCTGCAGGAGTTACAGTGAAGGGCAGAAGCCACCTGAGACAGCCCAGCCAGCCGTGGTACCTCTGATGTCTTTGGGTGTCAGGCGTACAAAGCAGAAAGCATCTTCCCTTCACAGCACCTAGCAGAGCGAGATCCTCACCCTCCTGGGAAACAGCATGCACAGTACAAAATCTTATCTCTGTCATTCCCTGCCTTCTTCCCTGTATTATATTGAGAGAAAACAAGGATTTTGTGTTGGATTGTATTNNNNAAACAATATTAAATGCACAAAGAATGCCTGCTGATTTTCATGGCACTATCAATTTCCTCTCCAGCGTGGAGGAGAGGCAGGGTATGGGTCAAGGGAAAAAAGATTTACTTTTCCTTGATACACACAGCCTTGGCAACACAGTTGTGAATGTACTGAATCTGTAATAAGCCATTCAAAAAAAGCTCCCCTAGAAGACTTTATAACTTTGTAGGCAACCAGCCTCCATAATCAAGTCTTACAACATAGCTCGCTACTTCATAAATTTGAAATAAATCATAAAAGGGGCATATTAAAATAATTTGTATCAGTAGGGACTGATTTAAAGCCCAGCTCCTCATCCATCAACGAGAGGCTTTCATTTACTAGCATATTCCTCCAAACTGCAGGAAAAGCTTCGCCAAATCCATTAATAATAGAGAAGAGAGCCTGCACAGAGCAAATGGACAAAGGGAAAGCAGAGAATCATTCTCATAAACTTCTTTTTCTTTACGAGATCCCCTCCAAAAATAATTACGGGAGACAAAATTAGAAAAAAAATACTTCTGATGTTTTATTGAAGAATAATTTAGGACAATTTCTAATGCCATTCGGCTCAGAGGGGATAATAGATTAAAGGAGAGAGTGTCTGGAAAAAAATATATAAAAATTGGGAGGCAGTAAAACCATCGGCTTCACCGGGGGAAGTCTAGCGAGGAACTGATTTGTCCTTTGGAAACTGCTAAAGGTGATGCAAAGGGAAGGACTTCCACTTTGTTTCCCCACTTTTCTCGTCGTTTCGGTTGCGCCGCAGTAGGTATTTGCGGTTGGCCCCGGGGAGCGCCCCGGCCCGGAGCGGCGCGTCCCGGCGCCGAGGGAAACCCCGGCTCCCCCCGGGCTCCTCTGCTGGGTTCCCTGCAAACGGCAGCAGAGCTGACGGTAGCTCTAACCTGTCCTTCGGATGAGCTCTCTGTTTAGAAGCAACGTTCAAAAAAAAAAAAACATTTTGTTTGCACACGCTGGCGTGTTTTACCAAGAAGACTCAGCGTTGCCTTTGAAATATGAGAGCCTTAAAAAATCTCCGGCTGCTAGAAGGAGCTATATTTTCTTCACTCTGTCAATCGGCATTTAAATGTGAACTATCTCGAAGCCTTCCGTAGGAAACACAATTAAAGTGTCATTAAGAAAGCATTTTTCTCGTATCCTTTTCTGTAATAAATGAGTTAGGCTCAGTGTTTCCGCGCTGTGTGGTGCGCTGAAACACGCGGTAAATCCGTGGCCATTTAACACACTAATTGGAGCAAAAAGGCTTCAAATTGGGAACAGGATTTCAAGTACTGCTCCTTTTCATGCCAGCAATGCCAGTATTTTCAGGTGTGTCGCGTTAAGACTAATTCAGACAGAGAAATATTTTGTAGTAGTAACTAAAAATAATAAAAAAATTCATTCCTTTCTCCGAGACATATTAGCAATATAACCGAGATTAAAAGCCACTCTTTTTGTTGTTTGAGGGAAAATGTTCTCACCTAAATTACGGAAATGCTTCGGGAAAGGCTTTTTGATGGTGGTTTTGATCTTTTAGCTTGGCAAGAACAGGGACTCTTTGAACTCTTAGCAAAAGGTAGAGAGACTTTGGTTTTAGACGAGAAACGGTTTGTTTTACGGTCTTTATGCAGTGCCAATTTCTCTATTTGAAATAAGCGGCACGTTGTTTTCTTTCTGGTAACGCTATTTTCTTGCTGTCTTCCCACGTGTAGCTCCGTGCCTCGCTGTCTCCAGAGAAAAGATTCTGAAGACGTGGACAAAACCCACGGGGGGAATCCACGCACCCGCTGCTGAGCTGAGAGAGGGAAATGCAAAGAAAATGGTTCGGGCAGAGTTGCTGAATGAAGGAAGAAGTTAAATAAAGACAGACTGAGGTAAGATTTCCACGAGGTAATATTTCCACTGAACTAACTCCCGGGGGAAAGACCAGGAGAATCGCGGGANCCCCCGCTTTTTTTTTCCGTGCGACCAAAACGCTTATGTTTTGCCACCTCACCAGGTTGTTTAATCAACAGGGACTGTGACAACCTCCAGTATTTCATAGCCATTAACAAATCCGTTAAATCTTACCGGATTATCTTTATAGCCACTAAAAGGGAGCTCACCTTCCTCGTGTCTGATTTTAAGACGTAACTCACGCACGGTTGTTCGGCACTCCTGTGTGAAAGGGCTGTAGACTCACAATACAGACCTCAAATTCCCCTTGTTCTCAGAGACGCTCTGCCAAGGGTGCAAATATTCCTCAGGGCTTCAAACAAAAGTTGTTGCCGCGGGCTCTGGGGACAAACCCTGCCCTCCCTGGGACCCTTCAGCTCTCAGGTAGGAGCTCCTGCCCCAAGGTCTGACCCCAAACCCTCTGGAAACTGGCACAGGCTTTTTGCCAAGCCCCCAAACAGACAGCGGCTGCCCCCCAAAAAAATCTCCCCGCCTTTACCAGAGACCCAGCGCCTCGGACAAGGGCAGATTCGGCTCCCACGGTATCCCTGGCACATCTCAGGTCTCTGGGATCATCCCCAGCTGACCCTTCTTCCCTCAGTCACCTCACGGGGTCGGCCACGGAGCTGCCCTACCTATAGACCCAGTTGTTATTTCCTTTGGAGCCGCTTTGGATTTGCCTTGTGGTTCTGTCTTCTCTCTTTTTAATGGGAACACGTACGGGTTTTGCAATAAGCCCCTTGCAATATTTCTGGTTTGCATCAAATTTTGATTTGCTCTTCTGACAAAGGGCTTTCAGAAAAGTCTTTTGTTATTGTTGCTGAGGCAGATTTCAACTTGCTGTTACCTAAAGCCATCTCGCCTGTCACGGCTTCAGGCAGAAACAAATCAGCCTTAATTCCACTCATTTTAGGTTTTAATCCCTTGCCGTTGGATGTATTTTTACATACAAAAATACAGATTTCTATATTACATAATATGTAATATATGTGTGCATTTTATACTTTATATGAATACATATTTTTTATATATATACATGTATATATCTCCCTTTCCCCTCCCTGCTGCAGTTTTTATGGTTGTACTGACTTTGCAGGATTGTACCTTGTCACATAGACCCCCCGGGCAGAGTAAACGTCCATGAACTCTCCACCCTCCCGGAAGGGCTGACCTGTGCTCTCTGCACTGAAAAGCCGCTCCTGCCTTTCTTGGTGTGTCCTCCCTGGCCCAGTGCTTTTTCTCTTTTAACCCCAAATAATTTTTCAAAGCAGCCTCCTGGCCGGGAGTGCTGAGTGCTGGCCTTCGTGAGGGCTGGCTGGGATGCAGAGACCCAGGCTTGACCCCATCTCTGGTCCTCAGGCCAAGCTGGGCCCATCTTTGGGTGAATTCATTTCAGGCTGAACTTTGTGTGAACCTGGGCCCGAGGGGAAGGGAACCCGACAGAGCAAGGCTGACGGAGGCAAGTTCTGAGCAAACCCATCAGCCTGAGTAAATATTGAACAAGTCCATGTGAAGGCTGAGGTTGAAATGGAACTGTCAGACCAGTGTAAACTGAAAGGATAGGTGAGGCCTCTGAAGCGCAAGGAAACATTTTGTACACTCACTTCTGCAATTGTTCCTTCCACCCGAGCCCTTTGCCCCAGACCTCATTTCACCTGCCTGAGAGGCTAAAGCAACCCTGAAGCTGATCAGTGCTGAAATATCTGTGTTGGTGGAAGCGGATGGCTGAGGGGCAGAGGGGTGAGCAAGGGGACGGCACTGTGGGGTGGCCTTTTCAGTGTGATGAGCAGGGAGCGTCAGAGCTGGGGTCAGACATGAGACAGCAGGTTGGAGGTCCCCTACTTAAATCCAGGTGAACTATGCAGCATCCATCCTGAAAAATAAATATAATATATACTTGATACAAATACAAGTGAAATACATTGTCTATAAATATATATACTCCAAATAAACACACATATGCCCAGCTTGCAGGATCTAGCCCGACGGTGCTGCTGGGGCTGTGGTGCCGAGGAAGTCCTGGGCATGGGGAAGGGCCATGGGGTGTGTAAGTTCTCCTGTCCAGTCGGGATCTGAGGGAAGCTGCACTCACCCAGCGCTTCTCACGGCTGCAGGTCTCTTGCCCGGTTCTCCAGGGATTGTAGTGACACTGAAAAATGTGTTCATGTCGAAATGTTAACAAAACTTGGCGGGCATGAAAATCCCTCCTGGTTTACCTGATTTAGGGTGTATCAACTTCCTTGGCAATGCTGGCACATAAGCAGGTGCATGGGCACCTTGCTGCCTTGGTGCCACTCGCAGAAGATGGATCAAACTGTTGCAGTTCTGACTCACTCACTGTGTGGTGAAAATGTCTCACCCTTGTCCTGCTCTGGTTTGGCCAAGAGCTGGGGAAGGGGTGGCCCCTGATTAGTTTTTTCTGTGTGAAACAAGTTTGGAGAAACCCAGAAGGCTTCCTCCCCTCTTCTTCTCCACTTCAAGGCATCAAAGGCCGGTAATAGCCCAATGCAGCCACAGTACAGTCACTGAGGGGGAGGTTATGTCCCTAGAGACCCCCAGGAATGCTTCACACCTTCGGTGCCAAGCGGCTCCAGTAGCAGAGTTAATAGCAGCCAGCAAAACGGAGTTGAAAGTAAGGAAGTCTTCAGGGTAGTATTATTATTATTTTTTAATAGAATGTCCTCTTCTGAGATCAAAAGAGCCTCACATTGTGAGAACAAATGCTTTAGGGAGAGGAGAAACATTTCACACCAAGGGGTAAGGAACAGATGGCCCTGGAGTAGCTGGCACGCCAGGCCAGAGCGCCGCATGTGCTCCTCGGGGCTCTGCTCTGGGAGCAGAGCCAGAGGAGAGGACTCCAGGCATCTCTTCCCTGTCCCCTCCTCCCGCAGAGGGACAACAGCTCCAACACGGTGACTGCCATTAATAATTTACACAGTTACGTTTCTTTAACTGGGAATTTCCCCTTCCTTTGGGATATTAAAAGAATAAATCTCCATTAAGACATGGCTTTGTGTGTGAGCGTACTGGGGCACTTGGCTAATTTTCCTGCTCATGAAAAAAGCAATACCAGGGACCCACGGACAGACACACATGGAGATATGGGAATATACTGGATTATAAATGGCCACATCGTTGTGTATCATATATATAAAACAAAGGACAGCGTGTAGACCTTGTATTTGTAATAAAGCCCGACTATGGCTGTAGGGCTAAGTCTTGGTACGGACTTCTGCATGCGGGTGTGCAGAGACTCGTGTGTGCCTCTTTCTGTGTGTCTATGCCGATGTGCTGTGGGAAGGAGCACACGTTCGTGCCCCGTATGGATACGTAGGTACCCGTGTGGGTACTGACGTACCAGTGCTCGCTCTTTATCTGCTTCTCTGGGTGCGGGGCAGACGCGGGTGTCCCTCACCACCTCACAGGAGCATCTGCTACTGGCCCAGGGACCCCCAGCCGCGGGTGTCCTGGCGTGGCCTTTCCAGCCGGCTCCTGCTTCTCAGCAGTGGGTTTCGGGCTCTTGAGACAAAAGGGACCGTGAGAAACTTGGAGGGAGAGCGGGAGGGGAAAAGGAGATTAGCTGCGTGCGGTGGTCGTTGTTAGAGAAACACGGCTCGGCAGCGAGGGGGGCAAAGGGAACGGGGTGAGGGGGGAGCCCGGAGGGGGTTACATATGTAAGGGCGCATCGGCACCGTCTCTGCGGACTCTTCCGGAGAGTCCCTTTGAGTTTCAAATTGGAGCTGGGAGCCTTTGTTGTGCCCGACACGCTGACACACCACTACCCTCCTTTTTGTCCCGGCCTTTCCGCTCTCCCCCGGCTCTTGCGGGCCCGGCGCTGCCCGCCTCACCCGGGAGGGACCCAGCGGGGCTCCGGCCCCTGCCCAGGCGGCTCAGGAGCAGAGCGGCGCTCGGAGACACAACCGGGAGCGAGCATCGTCTCGGTGGAAACCCACGAGCTTTCTGAAGCACGACGCCCTGTTTCCATGAGACAGCTTAAATAGCACAGCTTCAACAAAACCTTCCATCGCGTTGGTTCAGCGAATAGGTTAAACCAAGCTGACTCATACCCAACAGGTTATAAAGTCAGTCTGGCTGCCTGTGCTTTTTTTTTTTCCTCTCCTCTGATGTTTTGCAAACTGCTAGTGTAATAAAATCCTCTTTCCCCCTTTTCCCCCTCTTTTTTTTTTTTTTTTTTAATTTTCTTATCTCTGAGCTAATTGGCCTCTCAAAACTCTTTTCTTCCGAGCAAGAGAGGTGTACGAGATGGGGGAAGATTGTATCGCCGGGGAAGAGCGATGCCCTGTCGCCCAGGGACCTGCAGATGAGGCGGGCCGGGGCCGAGCGGCGCTGCGGGACAGGGTGCCCGGTTCCAGCAGGTACTTTGGTTCATTCCTCGCCCCACTCACGCCCCCACCGAAAAGGTTTGCAAATTTGACGAAGCCAGAACAATAGTTGCTCCTGGCAGCCCCTCTGTTTACTTGTTTAGAAATCCCAGAGGCGTTTCGAGGTAAAAAGGTC
>VZSZ01005135.1:0-12127 GCA_013398815.1 Ibidorhyncha struthersii | reverse complement strand
CCATTTGTTTCAGGGAATTTACAAGTTGTCTCTTACACCTTTCCAGAGCTGAGCTCTTAGGAAGAGAGGGAAAACCTGGGTACTGATCACAGCAGAGGCATAAAAATAATAACCTTTAGCAGTGATGGAGTAACCTGAACCAATTTAGCTTTGAATGATTTCATTAACAATCATTAAAAATTTTAAAGATGCTCCATTAAATCATCAGAAGGAGTCAGTTCTTGGTGGCATCTCCCTGCAACCCTGCCCGCAGGTCCACCTGCTCCCGCCACGGATGTTTAGCAGCAGTGGGAGAGAGTTGGGTACTGGGATGATTTCAGAAGGTCGCACAGCAAAAAACATCCTACAGCCTGTCATTCTCTAGGGAAAAATTAATGCCGTTTGGATCACCCTCTATCTCACAGGAGGCGAGTTTCTCGGGGACTAGGGGGGGACTGTTTAGTTTTGACATACAGAGGTGACAGGGATGAGCACTGGTCTATCCCTATTGTTTACCTGGTTTGAAAGTACAGACAGCTTTGCTCATCCTCAGATTATCCAATATACATTATGGGCTGGGTGAATCTGTGTTATCAGGCCTCTGGCTACAATGGCAGCTTGCCGCAAGATGCAAAAAGATATTGGAAAAAATGTCTCGCCCTACACATCCACGATCAATAACTCCTGGAGAGAGGATGCTGGCCTGGATGGACTTACAGACAGCCTAACTGCAAAAAATAACATATGTTCAAACATATTTATTCTTAACATGGAGCTCCAATAGCAGCATCATCAACATCCTTCTTGGAGCAACAAATACTCCAGGGAGTTTGGGCAGCAAATATTTTACCAAGACTGTTGTCATGAAGCTGACAACATCAATCAGCGGGCAGCTGAAAATACCACATAAGGCAGCATAGGTCCAAAAATACTCCAGATGGAAAAGAAACCAGCTGAAAAGCACAATGACTGCAAATGTCTCTGTACTAAGGACATTATTTTCTTTTTCTACAAATAACCTGACCAGCACAGAAGAATTAGTGAAAAAAATGGTCCCACTTGAAATGATTTAATTGAATGAGATAAATTGCTCAGGGATGTAGCAGCGTGATGACACCCAGGAGCCAAACACCAGTCCAAAACCATGAGAGCCCATGTCTGAACTTAACCTGAAACTTTACAAAGTGCCATAGGGCACACTGAAACAGCCCCTGCCTTATCCATAAGCATTCGCAGTACAGATTTCAATAGCCTTAATGGCACACATTGGATATGTGCTCCTTCACTTTGTATCGCATGGACCAGCAGTTTTAATATCGTCTTAATATCAGTTTTTCATCTTTGGTGGCATGATTTGCATAAAGAAAAATAAAACAGCAGGTTTTAATTTAGATAATTTTAGCTATGCTTTATGTCTTTGTTATCTGCAGTTTGGTTGTCATTTTCTGGAGAAACTGTATACAAAGCAGATAGTGCCATCAATAACGGTGCAAAGGTTGCTCAGCATTTCCCAGTATGAAATTACATTTTGAATTGCAGCCACTTTGTCAAATTTGGGGGCAAATTTTACTTTGCTGAAAATTTCTATCCCATTCCCATGTAGAAATATTTTGGGAAATTTTAAATGAGAATGAGCTCAGACATTTTAAAGACTGAGATTAATGAGTTGGGGGTAGGGGCAGGATTTTGAGCAAGGCAGAAACGTTGAGTTTGTTCCAGGAAGGCACCTTAATCTCATCCCATGGAAAAACTGGCTAGGTTTTACAGTCTGAAAAATGCTGCTGGGACTTATCAGCAGGGACCTGGTCTAGCAGCTGAATTCCCTTAAAAGACTGCATACTTTGAGTAAATTCCTGTTTCTCCCTCTAAGGCTTGTCCTTCCTTGTAGTTGGTACCGCCAGCTGCTACATGCGAAGCTGCAGGTGGATTGTAATTTATACATACGCCAATTCTACCAGCTCTTATCTTTAGCTTGTCCAACACCACTGCCTAAGCACCCTCTCAGGTGGTTTTGTTCCTGAAATGCTAAACACAGGCTAACCAATATTCCTGAGCAAGACAGAGAAGAAATTTCCCACTTTGTTTCTTTTTCAGAAGCAAATATAGACTCCAAAGTGTGCTGTCACTTAACTCCGCCCCAGATCATTAAGTCTTCAGGGTGCGGTGTAAGTGCTTGTCCTGGTTTGAGCGACACAGGAGTAATCTCTCTTCTAATACTTGGGAAGACTGCACTTTTAGAAGACACTAGTGTCTGAATTTGTGAAAATATTTACTTTCTCGCCAGCTACGGTGTGTGGGTTTCAAGGTCTCATTGTTTTTGATCTCGCCAGGTGCAGGGATGAGGAGGAGCGAGACCTGGGCACTTGACCCAAGCTGGCCAACAGGATTATTTCATACCATCAACGTCACATTCACTATAAATTAGAAAGTTTGCTGCGAAGTTCTCTCTCTCCCTTGATGGCTGCCATCCTGAGAACTTCATGCCCTGGTGCTGGACTCCTGAGGCCTTCCCTTCCTCCTGAAGCCATAGCACTCGCAGTGTCCGACATTTGCTGTCCACTGCTGAGAGTGCACAGCTTCCTACTGATAGAATTGGCTGAGTATAATCTTTGCATATTCTGTATTGGTATCGGGATCAATATTGGTTCTTTAGTGCTATTAATGTTAATTATCTAATCTTACTCTAGTAAATCTGTTTATACTTCAACCCCCGTGTTTCCTTGTTATTTCCCGATTCCCTTTCCTGGGTGGGGAGGGGTCATCGGGTCATAGAATGATAAATTGTTATGGGTTTCTCAAACCATAACAGTTCTGCAGATTTGTATGGGCATAAAGTATGGTTAGACACATAAGCAGCTTTAAAATAGGAAACATCCTGTGTCATTAAAGGAAAAGTATTGCTACTCATCTGTGAAGAAGTGCTTCAGCAGCAATGCAGGAAGTCTTCCTCCACTGTACTTGGGGTTCATTTCCTTCCTAGCCTGAACATCCCCTTCTATACCAACTTTCTAGCACTTCCTAGCTTATTATATTAACTGTTCAGAGTAAACAAGCTTGCTTCCCTGTATTTGTTTATTTATTTCAGAGCAGTTAAACAACAAAATCAGATCTTCTGCAACTCGGTATGGCTCAGCTGTAGTAGAGCTACAAACGTTAACATCCTCTAAAGACCATCATGTACATACTCTGCAATTCATATGTATTTGCTGGCATTAGGAACAGGAAAAACTCTGTGTAGCAACCCAAGACCAGGTAGAAGGGACTGTCAATTAAAGGCATTCAGCATAGGAAATAAAAATTCAAAAATTCCTCAAATTCAGTAAAGAAGCCAGCTGTCACTTACCAATTATTTCATCTTTCTTTCAGATTGCCGTAGCTGCTAAATCTTTTCTATCTCTTCTTTTTTTTTTAAAGAAAAAATCTCTCCATGAATATTTATTGTGGTTGTCACAAGGTGGACTAGGTAAGCCTGACACAGAAAAGTGGGTTCCTTTACATTAAGAAAAAATAAATAAATTTGCTACTAAACACTGTGAATGAGCTGGCAGCAGCATTCCTGGCTGAGTTTTGCAATCGGTACTATCCTACCTCAGCCCCAGCATGGTGGAAAGCACATAAGCAAGGAGAAATAAAATGCTATGGAGGGTCAGCACTGTTTGGTCGGCGTTGGACCATGGAGAAGCCGCTTGTGCCTGTAGGAAAGGTCTTGGCGACTGCCAAAATGCCAACAAGCAATGCCTTGGTGTCCACCCATGTACCCGTGGTGTGAGGAGAGAAATCTGCACTCCACACGATCCAATGTGAATCATACAGAAGCCGCTTTATTGATTTACTAGTATCCCTTATATACAATCTATCTATCCCTGCACGCGTTCATGCATTAGATAATTGGTTAATATCCTTCTACACGCAAAGAGCACGCGAAGCTGTCTTGTCTTTGGTTGGTTCTTCCGCCCCCTGTTTATCTGACTCCTCGTCCGGCTCTTCTTGGCTCGGTTCCTTATTTTGCTGTGAAGCAACCGTCGTTGTCTCTGTTTTTCTCTCCTCAAGATTACTTCAAGGACGAGGTTTACAGTCAGTCCACCTCCTCGTATGGCTGGTTCAATTTTCTGCTAAATACATTCCCACAGTGGTGGAGCCCGTGGAAAGAAACTTATTTGTGGTAGGGCTTTTAGCTCCTGGCTGAGTTGTAGCTGGTGCAGGAAGGCAGGTGGGGATCCAGAGAATTTTGAGAGCTAGGTTTTGAAGCAGGATTTTGCCGAGAGCAGCTAGGGCCGAGCAGCACTTTGCCAGCACCCATCCACCACCTCCGGCACCAGCAGGGAGGTGTTACCGTCCCCCCCAACTGGCAGACAGAAAATGCAAAGGAGGTCCCTCCCAGACCCAAACACTACCTTGGCTAAACTTCCTGGCCTAAATAAATGCATCTTTTGGGACAGAATTTGGGTGCTGCCACTTCCAGAAGTGATGTTCCTCCTGACAAGTCATGATGAATATTTGTGTCTGTTTTTCACAGTTGCCTTATTGTTGGCCAATGTTAAAAACACATGATATTTCATCAGCTTGCCATGTCTTCACTTTACCGCGCATGACAAAAAGATCTGAAATGTCATGTATTTCACTACCAGCCCACAATCACAAAAGAAATAAGAAAAACCTATTCTAACCAGAAGTTGAAATGGTAGTATCATCTGTAGGCAATGCATGATATTTTAGCTTTCTGTCATACACAGGGAAATGTAAACACCTATAAAATGTCGTGCATCTGCAGTCATAAATGAACTTGTGTAAACATTGAATTAGAAGATGTATGAGATTCCATCCTTTTGCCATATTCACAAAGCTGCATAATAAATTTGGGGGCAAACTGACTAGTTCATGGTTTGCTTCATATTTAGGAGACAAGACTATCAATTAAGCAGATCTGCAGATGACTCCTATGCTCAGACTAGCTTTTCTCTTGCTGTTCCTCAATGAAGCACTGTAACGCGCCAGACTGCTTAGAGATGCAGAAATTTCCCTGATGTTTGGGAAACCCCCAGTGAAAAGCTGTAGTTGCAGTTCTAGCGGTCACCTCCTGTGGGACCGGTTTTGAGCCCTGAACTGCAGAAGGTCGGCTTCCCATGCCTTTCATCCTTGCTTACCAACACCTCAGCTATCTGCTCTCTGCAGCAACAGGCATCAAGCCCAAAATGCGAACCCAGGTCTGAACAAGCTCAGATTGCTGCTGCTGCAACTTAAAATCATCCCTGTGTGTCCCTTCTTTCCTTCTTTCACAAAAAAACCAAAAAGGTGGTGAGTGCAGGAGGAAAGAGCAGGCATTCACCAGAGTGCCAGCAAAGATGACTTGTACAACCAGTCATGGCTGATTAAGAAATCTATTATAGGGATCTCCTGACTTCTTCTCTAAAGGACATACAGTTTGGGAGGTTTTTTTGGGAGGTAATATTTGGATTCTTTCCATAGTCATGTGCAGAAGAGCACTTTCACAATGAAATGGATCTTTATGTAAATGCTGACCACAAGAAAACTCCCTGGAAAGCAGGAATTGATGGCTTTGCCAAATACTAAAAGGCAGGTTTGGGTGCTAGAAGCAATTCCTCTGCCACTGACCTCTGCTATGGGACTATGTCGTATTTTACTCCTTGCCTCAGTTTCCATCTCTGTTAAATCAAGAGAAATGGTATTCAGCTTTCTAAGTTGATTGGGATGTCTGGATGAAAATCACAGAACAGAGACAAAGCATTTTGTATAGGTGTATGATATACAGTCAGCAAGTTCTCCCTGGTGTTTCTGGAGATGCTGGGATAATAAAACTCCTTTGCCTAGCTCTGATTTCTGAATTTCAAATATGGCAAACAGGGCTGAAATTTCTTGTATTTTCTCTACCATTCCCATATAATTTTCTTTACAGACTCTCATGGTTGAGTTGCTTCACTGGGAAGAGAAGCTCTTTTGAGGGTAAAATTTAAAATAGCTGCAGGTACCTCTTGTCAGTGCTGTAGAAATGGAGAAAATGTGAAGTTACCATGTGACATTAGCACAGGATTAATAATTTCTGAAGCACATTTTCAAGAAAACCAAAACAATAAGAACAATGAAAGAGAGACACACGGCCTCTCCTAGACCCCATGGAGAAGGGATTTCTGCGCTCTCTTAGTGCAATTGTCTGGCTAACGGAAAATTAGTTCATGCAGAGCTGGGACTTTGTTAAAAGTCACCTTGCTTTCATGGGAGCTGAGCACCTGCTGGCCCTGATGCTCACTTTTTCAAAAAAAAAAAAAAGAAAAAGGGCTATTGAGAGAGTCAAAAGCCTCATAGTCAGTTCTTAAATTATAAAATATGGTTTCCACTAAGTTTAACATAGTCATAAGAACTGAGAAGTTGCATCCAGAGGGTGGCATTGGCATCAGCTGGAGAAAAACAGAACAGTGCCACCACAAGGGTGTGCAACCAAGCACACAGCAGATAGGATGGAAACAGCCTAAATTAGGAAACAGCTCAAATTCTTCAATTTCTGCTTGCCTCAGATTTCCTATGGCTGGGTGTGGGTGGTTGCCCATCAACAACATTACTTCAAACCCACTGAGTTACTCTTCAGAAACGTTCAAGGACACTTATCTCTGTACCTGACTTAGCATGGAGACCTCAGTGGGATTCAAGCATGCAAACATGGCCCATCATGCCTACTCCAACAAGCGATGAATGTTCTCAGCTCCTAAATTGGGAGCTCCTAATTTAAGCTTTAAGAAAAGCAACTATCCCCACACCTTGCAAGTGTGAGCTTTATATAATATGAATCTGAACACATATTTCCACCTACAGAAAGGAATGCAGGTTTGCAAGGGGTTTGGTAAGAAATATGCAACGGCAAAAATTCAGATTTCCTTGGTGATCTCGAAATACATTTAGATTTATCCCCTCCACATCCATCAGCACAATATTATGTTTCATTAAAATGCAATAAAAGTTACTGAAGAACAGGCCTCAAAGATACGGATTTCCTTCCAGATACTCACTTGCTTGGGAGTAATCCCATGCTCTCCAAAGAGAGTAAACAAAGACATTGGCGTCTGTTCCTGCTCCCCGGACATCTCCCGTCACTGTCAGCACCTCGTAAACTGTGGAAGGAGAAAAGGAAGAACAGGACAATGGGAGAAATCCCTCACCCGATACATTATAGATCCAAGTCATCCCCAAACCCAAGCTGAAATACAGGCCACAGAGATGGATCTCTGCACCCACCACTGAAACAAACCCATCTCTTGGACAGGGCATGATCAGTGCAAAGGATGAACAGAACTGGTGAAAATCATCACATCAAACTAAAACTGCTGGAGATGCTTTACATGGGCAGAAAGGGATTGAGTTAAAAAAAAAAAGAAAAAAAACACCCAAGCCAACAAAACTGCAAATTTTCTTTGCAAAGTAATGAAGTACAGAGGTTGCTATTTTCCCATCCTTTGACACTGACGCACATAGTCAGTTCAAGATTTCTTTCAGGGCTGTTGCTCGGTCCAACAGCTAAAGACAGCTATAGCAAAGTTTTTCAGGATAGAATGAGGTTTTGGTATAGCACTTCAGATTTGGCTGTATCTTACTATTTAGACCCCTCCTCAATGGAAGCAATCACTGAATGCAAATAAAGAGACCATTTCCAGGGATTTTATGGTTACCCTTGAATTTTCCAAGTGCATCCACAAAGTCTCCCTCTTCCCTTACTAATTTGAGATGTATGTATGTATGCGACTTTGCTTTTAGCTGTCTGACATCAGTGAGAGTTATACTGGGGAACCAGAGATCTGCTCTCGAAGTGGAGTTTGGGAGGGCTGGTTCAACCCCACTGACATCTTCTCCACAGTCAGCTGAGAGGCCAGTTCTAAACAGACACTGCAATGTTTTACCAGCTGCACTTCTCAAGAGTTTCTGTTTTTCCAGTCTTAGCCAGCAGGACTTGAAACACGAACTTTCTTCAGAGCTTTGCAATAAATTTTGGCTTCCATAGTGTGAAAAACAACTCCTTATATGCATTCCTGCTGGTCTTACACATAGAATTGTAGAATAGAATCGTTTAGGTTGGAAAAGACCTTTAAGATCAAGTCCAACCTTTACCCTAACACTGCCATGTCCACTACTAAACCATCTCTCTCAGCACCACATCTACATGTCTTTTAAATACCTCCAGGGATGGTGACTCCACCACTTCCCTGGGCAGCCTGTTCCAATGCTCGACAACCCTTTTGGTGAAGAAATTTTTCCTAATATCCAATCTAAACCTCCCCTGGTGCAACTTGAGGCAACTTGAGTACATCAAGATGTACTTCGGCAGAAATCTCTCAGCGTCTCCATGGATGGATAGCTTTGCACCCACCATACCCCTATTTCCTTCTTGGTCAAAAATAAGGTGCAAACCATGACATTCCCATGTCCCCTTGTCAAATATTGGCATTGGTCATCCGCCTACCTCCAAATATGGACAGAATGCCCTGAAAGTCCATGCCTCTTCACGTAAGCTGCTGCTTGGTCATTAAGCCGGTGTTAGGATGCTTCTGCCTATCTGTGCTACTCCTTAACGCTTTTCCTACCATTGTTGGCTGAGTTCATCACACACCATGAGTAGAGGAGCCCCAAAGAGAGGTTGCGAAAGCAAAAGGGTCCCAGAGTACAGGATCCCAGCTTGAACATAGGCATGCTGCGTGGGCCACTGCTCACAGGAAGATGCCTACATTTAGGTGCTTTTAATTGGCAAACAATCTCACCCTCAAGGTCAAGGCAAGTCTAAGTGCCCAGAACATGGCCAAGTCACAGTAATCTACAGTGTTAGTATAGGAATGCTCGACTTTCAGGTCAGTCTCCAAATCCTGCTTTTCTCCCAATGGGCTAGGCAGAGTCAATATAAAGCTTTTAATACAGCCACCAATACAGACTCTTTTGTTCCAAATATTATCTCAGTCGAGTGGAATTTGGTTTACTTATCTCATCTGGTAGATACTGAATCCTCAGCTTACTCCACTGTTCAGCTATCTGGCATGAAGACTTCAGAAACCCGTGAAAGTTTCAGCAAGCTAAACAGAACTAATTTGCTGTGAACTGCAAACCTATTATTGCTTTTCATGGGCGTATACAAGCTCAATAAAGAAATAATAGACACTAGTTTCTTTGCTGAAAATAATCATTCAAAAATGGTCATTTCAAGTGCAAGATACAGACAGCATAAAATCAGTATCAGGTTACATTCCAACATCGCTGGAAGAACTTACATCCATTTCTCTGTCTTGCAGGAAGAGCTGATATTATAGAATCATAGAATGGTTTAGGTTGGAAGGGATTATCTAGTACCAACCCCCCTGCCATGGGCAGGGACACATCCCACTAGACCAGGTTGCTCAAAGCCCCATCCAGCCTGGCCTTGAACACCTCCAGGGATGGAGCTTCCACAACTTCTCTGGGCAACCTGTGCCAGTGCCTCACCACTCTCAAAGTGAAAAATTTCTTCCTAATATCTAATCTAGATCTCCCCTCTTCCAGTTTGAAGCTATTCCCCCTTGTCCTATCACTGCATGCCTTTGTAAAAAGTCCCTCCCCAGCTTTCCTGTAGGCCCCCTTTAGGTACTGGAAGGCCGCAATAAGGTCTCCCTGGAGCCTTCTCTTATAAACCCATCCATTCATTGACCAGAGCAGAGAAACACTCACTTCAAAATGATTGCTAAAATTATTGTAAAGCTGTATAAAGACTGACAAGTGGAGACTGAGATCCTCTAGCTAAGAGCATGCAAAATTCCCTTAGCTCCACAAGGAAGGAATATCTTTAGGGCAGAAGAGTGCTTTGGCTGATAAATTCAGGTTTTTCTGACTCCAACACCATGGGACTTCTAAGTACCAATTATGGCAGTGGCTGCAGATCCCTTCAGGTCACATTCTCATACGGTGAATATGGAGAACCAAGCTGGAGCTCATGACGGTGCCTAACTGTTTTCTAGCAAGAATAGCCCTTGGTAGAAAAAAAATTAAGGATTATGCCACAAGAATGATTAAACACGTGGAATAAAACAGCAAAGCTAGCAAGGAGTCATCAAAGAGTTTGGGTAAGGAAGAGGGAAAGCAGAAACAAGAGCTGAGCCATGCTGTGAGCACAGGCAGGGAAACAGAGGGGGTGAAAGCTCCAAGGTGTCTGCAGACACGAAACATCCCAGTGTAAACAGAAGCACCGGTGTCCTGGAGGCAGCCTGCAGTGCACTGCCACCCTCCAGTATCTCTGCCTTTTACACAGAATTACAGAATGGCACGGGTTGGAAGGGACCTCTGGAGATCATCTAGTCCAATCCCCCTGCCAAAGCCTAGAGCAGGTTGGACAGGAACCAGGTGGGTTTTGACTATCTCCAGAGAAGGAGACTCCACAACCTCTCCGGGAAGCCTGTTCCAGTGCTCTCTCTCCCTCAAAGTAAAGAAGTTTTCCCTCATGCTGAGATGGAATTTCCTGTGTTCCAGTTTGTGCCCATTGCCCCTTGTCCTGTCACCGGGCACCACTGACAAGAGTCTGGCCCCATCCTCTTGACGCTCACCCTTTAGATATCGATAAGCATAGATAAGATCCCCTCTCGGTCTTCTCTTCTCCAGGCTAAACAGACCCGGGTCTCTCAGCCTTTCCTCATAAGAGAGATGCTCCAGTCCCTTGATCATCTTTGTAGCCCTCTGCTGGACTCTCTCCAGCAGTTCCTTGTCTTTCTTGAACTGGGGAGCCCAGAACTGGACACAGTACTCCAGATGTGGCCTCACCAGGGCAGAATAGAGGGGGAGCTCTCTGAGCTGATCTACCACATACCATCATACACCACACCCATGGCAAACCTCATCCCCCTCATCACTATGGGCTTCCTCAAAGAGATGTGCAAACCCACACCTCCAGGCTGCATGCACAAGGTGGGCAAGAGCTAAACCCTCCTACACCAAAGCAGTGGAAGAAACCTGCAAGATGCCTTCTTTATCTTGAATGTAAACTCAAACCAACACAAACTGCTTTGAAGCTATGGCTATCAGAGATACCTTCAGATGCATCCATTCAGCAGGATGCATTTACCTCAGCAGCAGTAATGGTTCTTTGCACTTCACTGTATTTCCAGTTGCGAATTCACTGATTATTCTCCATATTCACTTAATGTTGATTCATGCAAAGCACCAAACACTCTGGCTCCTACTGAAGCACTTCAGTGTGTGTTTGTCTTGGAGCACCTGAAGAGTACCTTGACATTGATGCAAAATACTTGGAAGCTTTTAAGGGTCTGTGCTGACTGTTACAGGTTGTGTTTGCTAAAATGATGCTCTGTGCACATGAACACACCTGGCAAGCTCAAAAACACTGAGACCTTGAAACCCACACACCGTAGCTGGCGAGAAAGTAAATATTTTCACAAATTCAGACACTAGAGTCTTCTAAAAGTGCAATCTTCCCAAGTATTAGAAGAGAAATTAGTCCCGTGTCACTCAAACCAGGACACGAGGGTAGTCTGCAAGCTTTTCCACATTTCTTTCTTTTGGGGGAGTTTTCTCTGGTGATGCATATATGTCTAGAAGGGGTAACTGACGCTAGATCGAAGGGATGCCAAGTGAACCACATTAAAAAATTTCCCAAGCATATTTTTTTTATTCAATGAGGATATGAATGCAGCGCCTGAGTAGAATTTTTCCTCTCATTATCACATTCAGTGGGACTGATATGAAAAACACCTAAAAAAGCAAAAGAACTCAACCCAACCCAATGGTTAGCTGCCAGATAGGAAGCCCAAGGTGAGAAGGATGAGCTGGGCGGGCTGGCTCTGGGGGCTGGTCCCATGTGCTTGGAGGTCCTCCATATGCTTGGAGTATATTTTCATCCAAAGGAAAGAAAAGATCTTTTCCTTCATATTGATTATTCTTGTAACTTTTTTTTTTAGTTAGATACATGCCTTTCATTCGCACACATACATACACACACACCGTTTTTCCATTTGATAAGCTCTGGTTCATTTATTCTCCTTTCAGCAAAACCCCTTGTCTCCTCTTCACTGCCCAATGATGCTTGAATCAGTCCACACCTCCTGTAGCTGAATTCAGTTATTTTCCATTTAGCAACTGTTGCGTTAAAAGGCAAAATAATTTGGCAGAAAATAAA
>VZSZ01005133.1:203343-217613 GCA_013398815.1 Ibidorhyncha struthersii | reverse complement strand
GAAAGCATTAACAAGATCCCCCCTCAATCTTCTTTTCTCCAGACTAAAGAGACCCAAATCCCTCAGCCTCTCCTCATATGAAAGATGCTCCAATCCCCTCATCATCTTTGTAGCCCTTTGCTGGACCCTCTCCAGCAGATCCCTGTCCTTCTTGAACTGGGGAGCCCAGAACTGGACGCAGTATTCCAGATGTGGCCTCACCAGGGCAGAGTAGAGGGGGAGGATGACCTCCCTCGACCTGCTGGCTCACTGTGATTATAATTCTTTTTTATACTTTGTCCCGTTGTACAATACATGCCTTTTAGGTTTTTTAGCTGATGGGTTGCAAAGAAGAGCTTTGAAAAAACAATAAACTAAGAATCGACGAGTACCAAATTTCAGTACAGTTTGAAGGCTGAGAGCGCGAACTACCCGGAAGATTGGGTTGCTGAGAATTTATTCTGTTTGTGAGGTCGAAGTAGCAATTGTAAAAACTCCCATTATGTATTCTTTTATTGTCATTATTGGTACTAAAAGTACAAAATAAATAAAAGTGTGCAAGAAATACTTGAATTTTCTGTGCAGTCTGGCATTACTAACCTGAAGTGATTGAGACAGCACTTTAATGTGTGGAAATGGAAACAGACAAGGGAAAACTGACAATATTGCTTAGGGAAGAGAAATGCAAGAAGCCCTGATTAAATTAGGAAATGAATTTTTAAATTTGCAGCAGGAGTTTTAAGTTATTTAAGATAGTGATGCCCAGCGGGGTCGGAGGGGGGGCGGGGGGAGTGAGTTTAGCATTGATAGCACCAGCTTTTTTATTTTAAATCTGTTCTGTTGCTCTCAAGGTTCCCACAATTGTTTGGGTCAGGCGCATAAAGAATGAGTTTGACATTATAGATTCTTTTCTCCAGGAGGTTGGATGACAACATTCGAACTGTAGTGAGAGGACAGACCAACGTGGGACAGGATGGCAGGCAGGTACGTGCATCTCATCTCCAGTAATGCTAAGGGTTCTCGCTCTGGCAGGCAGAAACCCATTCTCGCTGTTAGGGGGGTGTTTCCACTGCCTCTAATGTCTTTGCGAGCTCCTCACTGTACAGCTGCTCTAGCCTGCTTTCTGGTCACCCTCTAAAGGGAAGTGAACAAGAAATTGATTTAAAAATCAAAAACAAAGCCAGGAGGCTTGTGGTTGTGCCGCTCTGAAGCTAATGATAAAATGAACAGGATTAAATAGGTACAAGCACATTTGCTACTGAGTAAGGATCAATAAAAGGCTATTTAGCCTTTTAACTAGGTTGTTTGCTGAAGTATTCTGAGCTGCTAGAGACTAAGCCTGATGACTGACTGCCAGTTCATCTTGCATGTCCTATTCAGCTATCAGTTTTTCACTTGTCTTTTGCTTGACAGATGTGTTTGCTTGAAGGGAGTACGATATTGAACAGCATGGCCATGGCTGTGGTGAGCACCGAGCTTGGTCCACGTGTTATCTGATTTTGAGGTATCACCCAGTGCTGCTGTATTTCCTGTGACTGTTCTGGTTCAGACCAGGAACATTAACGTCTTGAATCGTCAATCGTGCTGCTTTCCTCATTGTCAACATTGACTCATCTTTTTAATACCAGATTTAAAATGAGGTTGCTGGGATGGCATAGTCATTCCCTCACCGGCGTGGCTGGCTGTATTTTCCATTTCTTGCTGCGGTAGCCATTGGCGTATATTGCTAATCCTACCTCTGCCGCAGAGTCTGTGGCCCTGAGTGAGTTATTTAACTTCGCTGTGCCTTCATGTTGCTTTCAAAAAAACCCGCGAGGTGCTTACCTCCCCTAGCAGAACTAGTTTAGCATTTGTGTGGTTCCCTGAGTACTGCTGTTAAACCGGGGATGTGCTTGGGATGTGGCATACCTACAAGTGGCGCTGCCTGTAATCACCGTGCAGGGATGAAACGAGAAATCAAGTGGGGAGGCAATTACAGAAGTTGAGGAGGGAATGGAAACTAGTGCAGTACTCGGCGAGTTTGGGTACGATTGGAAAGCTGGTGCTGTTGTTGCCTTTTGGGCACATTTGGGGTGACAAATTCAGAGGAGACCACAAAAAAGCGGGATGAAGAGCTGTGGCTGAGAATTGCCCGGTGTGCCTCAGGACTTGCAGCTCCCAAGGATGAATGTGGTGAGAGATGAACAAAAGCAGTGCCGTGGTCAGCTGTGCTTGCAGGATAACAAAAGAGTCTCTGTGCTATGAAGATTCGGCAAGCTTTGTTTAGAGCTTTGCCTTATGTCTGTGCTTTCTCACTCTTTAATCCCTTTGAAGTTCTCCAAAGCACATACAGACGGACTTGGACAGTATCCTGCTGTGAAGTACTGGGGAGGCAGATCTGTCTGTGCAGTCCTTCATTTAGTTTGGTTGTAAAGGAACCAATTAGACTCCTGTCCATGTAAAAACCTTCAAATGTGTATGTGGCATGTCTGTGTAAGGCATCTTTCAAGTGGCCTGGAGCTGCATTTCATCACAAATATTCCTGTATTTAGCTGTGAATTTTCCCATTTTCCCTCACTTTGCTGCTTTGCAAGGTAGAAGCAGACTTTCAGACAGACGCCAGAGCTTGCAGTTGCACGGACTGCATGGGCTAAGGCCAGACGGTCTCCCAGAAGCCAGAAGAAACAGTTGTTTCTTACTTCAGGAGACCCTAACAAACGCTGAAACCATTCAATTACTGAAAGCATTAGTTCTCTGGTAAGAAAAATTGTTTGGATCTGAAATGCTGTGAGTTTATTCTTTCTGCGTTTCTAATCCAAGTCCGCCATTTCACACTTGAACGTGCATTTCATATGTGAATTGCTGGAACCAGAGCGTTAGATTGGCAGCACTTGGCTGGGTCTTGAAGTTTAAAGCAGTAAAGGAGCGTCAGGAAGCTCAGGCCTGGCGTGTTAGCTGCTTGGAGGGACCCGCAGCGGAAGAGGTCATCTTACAGTGCTGGGGAATGCTTGAATCGCGTTTCAGTTTGAGATGAAATTTTCTATTTGTCTTCCCAGAACCAAACAGAGGAAACATAGATGAAGTATTTGCTGTTCCTGTCACCCCCTGCGCTACTTTCTCGGAGTAGTGTGTCCTGTGTGCTAGCTAGGGGAGCGAGGTGGCCTTTTTCACATGACCACCCTCTTGCTATCTGATTGTGGGGGTGAAAAACCTTTCTTTTCAGCTTCAGCCGCCTGTTCCTGTGCAGAAGAGTGCCTTTGTTTTACCAATATGTTCTCAGTGGAATCAAGGACACTTAGAAATGTTTTTATAGAGAGGAGGCTTGGCTTCTCCCACTTGGAGAGGAAGGGTTTCATTTTCCAATGCATGGTAAGAAATCATTTTGAAACAACTGCAAGCGAGGTGCCTTTAAGACAAGTCAGTGCTACTGAAAGGGACGTTTTTATTTATTTACTTTTTCTGGTAGTAGTCTGTAGTTTGGTCCCACAATAAAATTAGTTTATTTTTTCTACTGATCTTATATTCTTATTAAATTTATAGGAAATTTGTATCCTCAAGACCAATATTTCTCTGCGAAATTTGATTGAAACGTACACATGGATAGATAGTGTCATCCTGTAAACCTCTTCCTTAGGAAGCCCAGGATGAAGATCGTTATTGCATTTTATCGTAATAACCACAACTGCAAACCGCCCTTGATTTAATAAAGAAACAGTTGGCAGTCAGCTTTTGCAGTAGGTTTGAAACCAAGCTTAAAACCAGCCACAGCAAAAAGTTTAATCTTCAGATACCTTTTCCCATTTATAACACTTCCTTACCATATGACTTATCTGTAGCCTGTAGTACATAGTTCTTGCAGCAGACTAGCTTTTGAAAAAGCCATTCCTGTCGTTTGACGTATTTCCATCCCTTGACACACCAAGAAGAGCGATGCAATCCATCGTGCCCTTGAAAGTGTGTGCTCTAAGTAAAAATGCGTATGAACTCGGATGTTGCAGCTGCTTGAATTTCAGTGGGAGCTCAGGATCTTGTGTATTTATTGCAAGGTTGGACCTGGAAGGTGTTTTGCAAAAGCCTCTTTTCTTCTGTCACGTTCTCTTCTAACAACTCATGATACAAACTGTAATCAGCGTTTGCCAGAACTGCCTTGACTGCGTGGTATCGGAGCTAGAGGAGCCATTCTTGTCTGCGGAGTAAATAATAGTTTTCATAAACATCCTTTCAATCTCTGATTTCCTTCCAAAGGAAACATAAACCTCAGACGCAGTGGTAGAAGAAAAGAAAAAAGTTCTTTTTTAAGTCAAAGCAAGCCAGGAGGGAGGTCCCTGCTGAGCCCCTGCGCTCGGTTGTCCATGTTAGCTGTGCCCTGCCTGCCTCGGGTTTGCGTGGGGAGGCAGAGCTGCACACACGAGTGGTTGCCATCCCTGCTGCCCTTGCAGGCAAGGGAGCATCCAGAAGCAGATTCAGGAAGCTCATCTGTGGCTCTTCCATCTCCCGTTGGCCTTAACTGCCAAACACAGGGCTGGGAATCTTGTGTAGGCTGTTGGTTCAAGCGCTGCCCAAATCACCGGGGCCTTGGACCTGCCATCAACCTATCTAATCTCTTTTTTTGGTAGTGTTTTTGGAGACCAGTTCTACCAGGCAGGTTCCTAGAAGACAAACTAAGGGTATTTAGCCCTTAATAGCTTGCTTTCTCTTTGGGGAAGGGGTCATTTACCATCTGAGCCCAGCAAAGCAGCTTTCCCTCTCGTGTGGAGGAGGAGCAGTGCTTTACTGAGCCTTGTTGAGAGCTGCACCTTTGCAGCCGTCCAGGAGAGGGGAGCCCAGCCTTGATTTTGAGACCAGGGTAACGTTTTCCTGATCGTTGATGGTGAGGGAGTGCTGCCAGCGGAGACATGTCTGCATAGTGCTGCGTATTATTCTCCCAGTTAGAGCGATCTAAATCCCAGTCAGACCCAGTGGGAACATGCAGTATGCTGCTATGGGAACGTGCTTTCCATGCTCCTTAAGGAAAAGGAGACCTTAGGGATAGCAAGCTCAAAATCCAAATTGCAGATCCAGCCACTGTACTGCCAGTGATCGAGTCTCCTGTCCCGTCTGGCTGGTGGCGTGACAGTGGTGACGACGGGGATAACACTTCTGTGCTCCACCTGGGTGCCGGGATGATTGAGCAGGTCTTTGAGGTGAATTGTAGGTATGAGATGGGTGTAAGAGTAGCTTTTTATAGTCAGTCTTTAACTTTTAAACTATTTCCCAAATAGTCTTGATCACATACACATGTTCATATAAAATAGCATTTAGGTGTCTGAAAAAGCAGATTCTAAATCTAAAAATAAAGTCGGATCAAATAGATGTGGCCCCAAAAGAGTTATTTAAGCAGCTCTAAAGACAGGAATGCTCCCTTCTCCACAAAGGGTAATGTTTCCCAGTTCAAAGCATCTGCCTTTTTGAAACTTTGCCCTAGAATTTCCTCCAAATGCAAAAGCCTTAAAATAGTCTGGCTCATTTGGCTTCCCCTTCCTGGTGCGATATTTCAGTAAAATCTGTAGACAATACCACGAACTTCAGAAATTATCTCACTAATGATCCTTTTATGGAAGGAAACAACGGTCGTGGGTGGAACATTCCTCTGCAGGGCGTAACAAAATTTTCCTTGGGAGTCCCAGACTTGGGCTATTTCGGATGCTTTGGGAGAGGCTGGGAATGCAGGAGCTGCTGTGGTTCAGTTGTAACAATATGCGGTTCAAGCTGTGCCTGCAGTTTCTGGGGAGCCAGTGCTATCCGATTTTTTCCTCTGTTTTTTTCTCAGAGCCGCTGCTGAACTGGAGTCTGGGCTGACCTTGCTAAGAGCTGCAGTCCAGTTGTGGCATAATTTCCTCTCTGCCCTAGGGTGTAGTATAAAAAGTTCCCATAGTTTTTTTTTCCACTGAGCGTTTAACACACTCCGTTTTTATTTGTCACTCTTTAGTTGAGTTTATTGCTAAACCTTCTGTATGGACTGGCTGTAATTTTTTTGACAGTTGCTGACATGCCTTTGCTGGTTGTTTGGCTGAAGCTGCTTCACCTATCAGGCTTTTGTCCTTGTAATACAGTAGCCTCTGCATTTGCAGTCGAGTTTAACACTTGACAGTATCTGTGCAACCTGGACCTGGGTGCCCCAGTCAGTAAAGGTGAACAAAATCTACTTCTGAAGGAATCAAGAATTGAAGAGTAATACCAAGATTTGTGGCTTTAGAGTTTGAATCTAAAAAAAAATATTCCTTCCTGTTATCTCTGGTCCGTCTTTCCCTTCCTGCCCTTTGCACACACATGCGTACAGTAAATGAGTGCGACTGAATGAGTAAAGACTGTGTTTTAAAGAAAACATTGGTTTATCACTTAGTATCTCCTCCTATATTAGGCTCTGGCTCAATTAGTGCTAGAACAAAGTTAAGTGTTAACGAGAGGAGAAAAGGGATGTTTTCTGGCCTGGGAAAAGCCTTGCATGTTTCTCATTGCTGAAGATACTGTTTGATAATTTAGATTGCTTGGGTCGACTCCTGCTTCTTTGCTCCGTGCGAACAGTAATATATATATTTTTTTTTTTTCCTAACAACAGCAGTGCAAGAAAAGAAATAGCAGCTGCTGTGGGTTAAAGAATACAAATATATCCTTGCTGCCCAGCCTGAACCCAGCACAGCACAGACAGTTCAATTAGCCATCCCGTCCTTTGGTAACCAGTGCATGTGAAAATAAACATCTCGGCTCTGCAGCTGTGGGGAGGCTCAGACCGCCTGCCCTGGCCTGCGCGTGTGCTGCAGTGTCTGGCAGCGTTTAAGGCTGGGGAAGGAAAAGGATGTGTCTGGCATAGAAAAATGCCCACAGGTTCTTGGGTTTGACAAGGTCATAGATGGAAGTATGAGAAATACTTCTTTTTTTTTTTTTTTTCCTTTAAATAGAGATCAGGAAACACTTTGCAGAATCGATATAGGGAGGAAGAAAGAGATGAAGATGGACGCTGAGCAGAAGGGGAGGGTGATGCAGGTGCTGCGTGTGGCATAGATCAGCGGGGAGTATGGTACTGCCCTGCTATGGGGTCATCCCGGCTACTCGAGTGCCCGGTTAGCTAGCGGTGTCCTGAGCTGCAGGGCGGCTGGTGGCTGGTGTCACTGAAGTCAGCAGCTTGTCCTCCCCTCAGCTCTGCGAGCGTTGGCTTACAGGCAGCGTCAGCCGGCAGGCAGGGAAGATTTTGTGCACTGTTTGCATAAACCTGCTGAATAAGCAGCACTGTTGCTTCAGCCTCTCTTCTTACCTCCGCCTGTTTGTGTGGAGGTGGCTTTTTTGACTGCAGGTTGTGTTTCACGCTAAACTAAGGTAGTCAGTGCTTTCAGATCTCCTACTGTAGGCTCTTTTATTTCTTTTTTTTTTATTTATTTAAATGTGTGCTCGCTTCCAGACATCAAATTGCACACGGCTTCCTTGGCCGCAGTGCCCAAGTTGGGCTCATGTGGTTGGTGTTGATGTGCCTCAGCTGCTGGGACAGCACTGACTGCCTTTGCCTGAGCCTTAAGAGCAGATGAGGAAAACCACTGTAAGCTCTTAATAGCTAATTAAGCCTAAATCTCTAAAATATTTGGGGGCTTTTTTTGTGTCACAGCCCCTGATGTTGTAGGGACCATCTTTCAATGATACTCATTCTCTCCTGCATGGCTAAGCTTTATCTTCTGGGTTTTTTTGATGAATGGGTCATTATTCTGAAATATGAGCAGACTCGTGTTACATTTCAATACGTTTTGAGATGGTGAATGGGTGAGGGTTAAATAGTATGTCTTAAGCTGTGTAATTTTATATATTTTTTTTTAAAAAAAGGTCATGCCACAGTTTCTGTAAGACTCCAGTCGTGTGATTAAAGTCCCATAATATTCTTTTGTAACCAATGAATAATAAACAGAAGTTGAGCTGCCAAAATAAATCAAAAGTGAGTTTCATTTAGAGTCATTTCCCTAGTGAATTATGACAGTTGGACGATGTCCTTCCCATCGGAGAGGCGCGGCGAGCTTTTTCTAGCCTAGAACACGTTTATTGCAAAGGGTTTCAGGTGAATGGCATGCCAAGAAGAAATAGTGCTATTTATTATCCTTCTGGCCACTGGCCATGAAAACTGGCATCTGCAACTGTATGAAGAGGTCAGGCGTAACTTCTGCCATCTGCCGCAAAGCCTGGTTCAAGGCAGGAGCAAGTCCGAGCTTGACCTTGCCTGGTGCTTCTGTATGGCAAGGCGGAGGATGCAGCCCGTCGCCGCCCTGCAGCCTGCGCCTGGGGACCAGGGGGTGGTTTGTGCTGGCCAAAGGCACGTTTCCTCGCCGGTGGCGTTGAAGGCAGTGCTAAGTAAGACCGGGCTGTTCCACAGCCAGTGCTGTTGGGTTTTGATGCCAGCAAAGCGAGAAGCCTGGCCTGAAAATAGAAATCCTGACAACAGGCAGGAGATTTTTTTTTTTTTTTTTACTGTGGATCTCGTTTTGTTTTGTTTTGTTTTGTTTTTTTCTTTTCTTTCTTTTTTTTTTTTTTTTGTTGTCTCACATTTTCGGTGTGTGGTAATGTTTATTGCAGCTGTGCTACTTCGGTGCTTACAGCAGGTGAACTGTCAGCGTTTCCACTCAGAAAACCCTGCTTGTAGGGTTCATGGTATGGTTGTCCGTTCCCCCAGCTATGTTTTTCCTCTGAGGTCTCAACCTGAACATGAATTCATCTTGCAAAATCTGATGCAACTCGAGTGGTTGCTAAATTTGACCCCCATGGAAGTCAAGCGTGGCTCTGATACTGCAAATACGACCGCAGCGCTGCCTGCAGTATGCAAACTCCTCAGCAGACAAATCAACTGGAATCCCTCCATCATTTACAGGCTTCCCAGGCAAATTTCGTGTGCAGCGCTCCCAAGCAAACAGAATCAGGCGGCTGGGTGCCGGAGCGGGTGTGCATCGCTGCCTCCATCAGCCAAGGGCAGGAATGGTTGGGCGCTGGAGGAGAAGCCCGGCGAGCCGAGGAGTGTCGTGGGCGCAGTCAACAGCTGCTGTCAGGGTGTAAACAGAAATGGTGCGAAGGGCAGAGCCTCACCGCTTTGTGTTCTGAAATAAAGAAGAGTGATAAGGGAAATAATAAGTGTCTGCACAGGGGAGTTCTTCCTGCATGATAATAGTGTTTAACGTGGTGAGCAGGGCTGGGCGTGGGGGAAGGCTGTGGCCGGTCACCTGCCGACGCGATGAGGCTGTAGTAACCCACCATCAGGTCCCAGAGCGTCATGAAGCTCAAAGCTTTGCTGGAGCGTTGTGCAACGCACGCAATTAACGTTTAAATGGCCACATGTAATGGTGCAAATTAGCTGCATGGCTGTAAAACTCGTGTAAAATTACTCACCAGAGCCAGACCGCCAGACCACTGTCACCTACAGCGCATCACCACCTCCCCTGGCGGCACGGGCACTGGTGTGCAGGGCTGGGCGATGCAGGGAAAGCTGGGGATGGAGCTGGACTAGCGCAGGAGTGCCGTTCAGGAGTTAAACTGCGAGGTTTCGACCGGGAAATCGCCTCTGACTTCACCCGCTGTGCCTGTCAGTGTTTGTGCAGCTATTCAGAACGTGGGGTTTGATTTCCCAGTGTGATTTGGGGGGGGGTTAAGTGAAGGGGCAATAGTAGCAATTTTAAGCTCGGTGCAGTGTTGGCCATAATCTGCTTTGTTGATTTGAAGTGTCCTGTGCAGCCTTCGCGGTTAGGACTGGAGCTGATGAGAGAAAACTCTAGTCTTTAGTGACAATTGTAGTAGCTGGGTAGTATTTGATGAGCTCCTAGGGCAGAAATCTGCTAAAATCAAACCCAAGTGTGATGAGCCCTTGAGGTTTGTCTGCGCAGGGGAATGAGCTGGCGCAGCTGCGGTGCGGTGTCGCCCCGCTCTGACAGACGAGCCCTCTCGGCTTCAGCCCCAGTGCTTTATCCCCGGCTGTAAAACTTGAGTTTTCTCTCCAATGAAATCGGACCGAGAATCAAAGTATATTTCTACCCTTTCTCAATCTGGAGGGGCTCATTTGTATGAGGTTTTAGCGGCAGAAGTTGTTAGGCTGGTCACAATGTGCGAGGGATTCTTTGAAATATCTGCAGCTGAGACTCCTTGGACAATTGGGCATGGGAACTTATTTTTAGTCCTGGTCTAGATTTTCATTGATCTGGGTTGTAAGTGTGGCAGCAAATGAAACGCGCTGTATTCAAGAGCGGGGACCGATCCAGGAGCATTAAATTCTCAGCATCCTGACCACAGCCCAATTTGTAACATTAAAAATACATTTGGATGCTGTGAATTTGGCAGATGTGTCAAGTGTCTATAAAATACTTAGTAGAGGGCAGCTTTCTGATGTGAGTAATAACATCCAATTGAAATATATATTGCCTGGAATCAAATAAAACTAGCACATTTCTAGCACAACACCAGCAAGCATATGGAAACTATCAAGGTGTTTTAACCATTACTGGGGATAGAACAGTGTTAATTCAGTTAGTCCCCGAGCTCAGGGTTTCCCAAGCATGCAAACTTCCTCGGAAAATTTGCTTTTTCCCCCAGTTCAGCGACATTTTGTAGTAACACACAGGCTTCTCTCAGCTCCTCTGTTTGCATATTTCCAAGTACTTCACTATTTGCTTGCACAAGATTCCTGACAGGATGAATAAAGAGGTGTTTAGAAATCAACACACCCACTAATGAGCCACCGCCGCCGGCTGGGAGCGATGCGACAGCTCCGTACCTGGGCTGGGAGGACGGAGGAGGCTCTGTCCATCTGCAGCGGCTGTGGGGACGAGGGGAGACGGGCTGTAATTCACTGAATTGGGTTTTTTTTGCATAGGTATTGTTGCTAGGCTGGTGTTGTGTATGTTAATGTCAGTCTGGTACTGTAAATCGCTGGAACATAACCTTTTAAAGGATTCATCACTTCAAAATCTAATGAATTAGATGTGGTCTTTTCCCACCTCTCACTTGGGATACTTTCTTTCCTCCTGCTTCTTGGAACATTTCATGTAAAAAGGTGACACAAGTGATGATGCACAGACTGACCTTAGAAGTTGCTTGGCATAATGCCAAGTAAAGCTATTTTTTAGGCAGTCTTTAGGCAGTGATTCATGGTTTAACTGCTCCCTCTTGTTTTATACGGGTGTGTTTGGACTCTTTTCCCGTTGCATCTCAAGGTGAAGAAGGTCGAAGAGCTGTAGCTGATTCATGTGCTACGTTTTTCCCTCCAGCTTTGACGAATTTGATGAAAACCCGCGCAGCTCACTGCCTGCCCAGCTTACCTGGGGTCTGGCTGGGCGCTGCGGAGTTGGCTCTTCCACCTCCTGCATTTCATCTCTGCTGTTAACACACGAGCAGGGGAGCTTCCCCTGCGTAAATACAGGCTGGCTGAGAAACGGGGATGGCTAAAAATACATCATGGTCTTAAACTGGAAGATCCCCCTGCGTGTTCCCTGCCAAGAACTGTGTTTGGGGTCCCTGCTTCTGCAGGTGCTGGGGCTCTAGCTGCCCCGGTGCTACACGTGGAGCTGGGCAGTGCCCTTCAAAGACACCCAACCATCGCACCCTAATGTCACCTGCATCCCTCCCGCAGCTGGGATGTGCTCCTGAACCCACACCGGGGCCGAGGATCAGACACACTACACCGCAGAAGGAGGAAAGTGATACGTAGCCAAAGCCCGTCTTGTATTGAGTGCTCTGTCTAGAGTCTCTCGCTCTGTTGCTGGTCCTGCCCTCTTTGCTAAATTTACTGTTGTCAGAGCAGCTGGGGTACCCCGGGGACAGACGTTACGGAAAAAACCTCTACGTAGCCGTGGCTGTGGTTCAGACAGTGCTGACCGATGGCTCTGCCTCTCTCGGGCAGTCGAGCCTTGTCCGTGCCGTATTTCTCGGCTGGTGCCTGGCGTTCAGGGACCTCAGAGGTTGCATCAAGTTTAATAAATAATGCTGATGGGTTAATTGTAGCTTGCAGGCTCAGTTGTTGATTAGAGTCATATGGTGTTTTTCCAGTACGTCGCAACCTTAATTTCAACATCCTTGTTTCATATAACCACAACAGATTAAGTATCCAGTCTCTTTATTTATTCGTGGTCCTCTGCCCCCGAAACGAACTGCTGTTGTAGGAAAGGAAACGCAATAACTTGTGTGCCGTTTGGGGGTGCGTACATTTGCATGTTTCCCAGTTGCACTGGTGAGGAGACCGATAAATGGGTAATGCAAGGTGAACCCTGCGTCAAGCCACAGGTGTAAGATTACTGGGATGTCGTTCATCGTGTAAAGCAGTTATGCTGGAATAAGAACAATTCCTATTCCCTTTATATTGTTTTGGGTTTAGAATTTCTGTCCAAAATAAACCATCTATTAATAAAATAATAAAAGCAGTAAGAAAATGCCTCTAAAATTCATGACTCGCTGTCTTAAAGAGAGCAGAGTGTGAAGGGAAATGCATTCTCCCCAGTATACAGTGTAGCCTGTAACGTGGCTGTGGTTTCCCCTCTCCTGTTTTACAGGTGAAAGAATAATCGTTAGATACGTTAATAAACTCTGAAGTTACGCCTTGACCAATCAGACCTCCTTTCAGGCCCTAGATGTTGGTTTATTATCCCTTAATAATGAACACCACTTACCAAATATGAGGTATTTTCTTAAAATTGAAGTTTGTATTTCCTTGGTTTTGCTCTTTGCTTTACGCTGTGTTTATGGTGACCGGGAAGGTGAAGGTTTTTCTCCGTTATTGTTTACTTTTCTTTATTTCCTTTCTCTACATGGAGTATTTTACTTTCAGATGCTGCAGTCGGAATGTTAAAGCCAAAAAGGTTTCATTGGTTTCTTTAAAGAGAACCATAAGAGAGTTTAATTGTAGGCTTTGTGCAAGAAGTAACACTTAATTCGGTTCTCAGCTTCCCATCAGATCTACCTGACAGTGCGCCCCGACTTAAAAAAATAGATTTTCATGCAGTGCTACTTTCAGCAAATCTTATGTATGTTTGAAGAAATGTTTTCATCTCTAAATGTAAATTATATAAAAAACAAGCACGTTGATGAATTAGTGTGTTCTGACTCAAAAAAGGAATATGCGGCTCTTTTTTAGGAGAATTTATATTTTAATGGCTAAGCAAATATTTGGAAGCAAATTTTAAGAAACAATATGAGTATTTATGATCCCTTACTCGAGTCTGTTAAGTTTGCTGTTGAGTTCTCCGTATGGTTTATTTTAACAGTTACGGAAAGGTATCCCCCTTCTCTAAGAGATGCGATACAGAACCCGAAGAGAACGGCAGCTGCTGGTCGGTCTCTCCCCCGCGTCCCAGCCATGTTATTTTTCACAGCGGCGGGAGACCACAGTTCTTTAATTCATCAGCCGGGAGCAGAGCACGTGTTGTCTCACTTGTGTTTTTCCAGAGTCTGTAAGGAGGTAAAAGCTACAAGTGTCAGGGCCGGGTGATGACACCAGTTCACCTTATTTTTGGCAGTTTTAAGTGTACGAGGGAAAAAAAAAATCCCATTTCACTTTGGTCGGTGTTCCGGGGGCAGTTTTTAGGTGGGGAGTTTGCCCGCTGCAGTGTCCCACCGAGCGCAGAGCAGTGAGCAGCAAGAACACGTTCTTCAGGTGTAAACCAGTTTCCTGTAAATAGTCTCCGCTGGTTTTTGTCACAGTATTATTAAATAGCACTGTGACCTGTTAGAGAAATAGATTGAGTGTGGTTTCTTAACAGTGAGCAAAAGAGAAACTGCTGATATGCGGGCAGCTAGAAATCCTTGTTTGGGCCGTTATTTGAAGATAAATTATGGGCAGTAACTTTGGAAAAGGTCCCGGTGTTCAAGCAGATGATATTCTGTCTCACGAGGAAAACGGGTAAGACAGTTTTCCCATTGTGGATAGGGACTGTGATGTAAAACCTGTAAGACCTGAGATGGAAATCCTCACTCGCGGTATTGTTTGCTTTGAACTTGGTTGCTGAAGGCTGCCGAGAACAGATGGCTTTGGGCTGTGTATTGGTGCTTAAAATAGCAACTCCGATGCTCTCTTCCTTGGAGGGCAGGTTAGAGATGCCACCCCCGAGTGAAAGGATCGCGGTGAATGGCTGGAGGTCTTAGAGTTCGCCTTGGCAGTCGTGCCAAGCAGAGTGGCTGCGGCTGCTGTCTGAGCCTGCATCTGAAAAATTTGCTCTGGAAAAGGGGAATGGGATCAGAGATGTGTCTAAGAAGTGTACAGCTAGTTGGGAATTTGGGGTGGTCCTGCTGCGGGTCTTCATTGCTCTGTTGTGCTGCATGGTGTGTAG